>LKNJ01003443.1:0-42187 GCA_002120245.1 Maccullochella peelii
AACCATGTACAGGTATACAGTCGTAGGTGAAGAGGGAGTAGATGTTCACTGTTTTCTGACATTTTATAGACTAATCAATTTATCAGTTAATGAGAAAAATAATTATTGATTATTTTTCTCATTAATTCATGTATTAATACTTGAAGCCCTAGATAATGCATAAACACACAAACGTACAAATGTGCAAACATATTTGCACTTACAGTACATACACACAGCAACACACACCTTTCTCTGTGTCTCTCTGTGTCTGCTGGCTTCTGTCCCCTCTCTCTTCCTGTGTGTTTCTACCTCTCTTGGCCCTCTTTGTACCGGTAAACATCAGTCGTCCACAGTTCCAGTCTGTGGTCCTGACTGACAGGGAAACCATCCTCTGTGAGCCGTACACTCTGCCCGTCTGACAGCCTGTCTGTGTGTGTGTAGGAGAGTGTCTGTACCTGTGTGTGTGTGTGTGTGTGTGTGTGTGTGTGTGTGAGAGAGAGTGAGCAGACTGACGAATAACACAGCAGCCCTGTCATGAAGCCTGGAGAGCAGAGGCTGTAGTAGGCTGTGATGGTCCAGTGCAGCGTGTGTGTGTGTGTGTGTGAGAGTGATTTACACCTCTGACATGTGAGGAGGGTAGAGGAAAGACAGAGAGAGAAGAAATTGGTCTGGGAAAAGGACAGTGTGGAGACTGAAAGTGATGGGGAGAGAAAAGAAGAGGGTAATGGAATGATGTGTAGAGAGAGAGGATATTTTGGAGGGTCGAGATGAAGGCTGAGAGGCAGCACAGAGGGAATGAAAGGAGGCTTGAAGGGATGAACATGGAAGTGCTCAACACCGGAGCCCCCCAGGGCTGTGTGCTCAGCCCCCTCCTGTTCACGCTGTACATCCATATCTGCAATCCCTGACATGGACAGAACTCTGTTGTGAAGTTTGCGGATGACACTACCATCATCAGCCGGATTACAAGCAGCAATGAGAATTCATATTGGAAGGAAATCAACAACAATCTTGTAGAGTGGTGCACAGAGAACAACCTACTGCTGACCGTTGATTTTAGGAAAAAGGTGGCAACACACACTCCTGTCTACATCAGTGGAGCAACTGAACAGTTTTAGGTTCCTGGGAATCAGCATCACAGAACATCTGGCATGGTCATCACACATCGCCACCCAGGTAAAGAAAGCTAAGCTGTATTTCTTTAGGAAACTTAAGAAGGCAAAACTCCAGTGCCAAGTTCTTGTTAACTTTTACAGAGGAGCAATGGAAAGCATCCTGACTGGAAACATTACAAACTTGCGTGGGATGTGCAAGGCCCAGGACAGGAGGGCTCTGCAGAGGGAGATTAAAACCGCCCAGAACATCATTGGTACCCATCTACTGAGCATCAGTGATATCGGTGAGGTGAGGTGTCTGCGCAGAGCCCAAAGGATATTAAAAGACAGTACCAACCCCAGCCACAGCCTGTTCACCTTGCTGCTGTCTGGCAAGCAATACAGAAGTATCTGCTGCCGTACCACCAGACTACAGAGCAGCTTCTTTCCTCAGGCTGTGAGACTCCTCAACTCCACCTCATCCTCCACACTCTCCCATAAATAAATGACATGGAACTTTCTGTTATGCTGGTTTTACACATTACCATACCACTAACTTTTTTAATATATGTATAGTAACTGTATATATTGTTATTGTTTAATTCTAGTTTATTTTAATTTTAAACATTTGTATATACTGTATGTTCTGTGTGTGTAGCGTGAAGGGGGCTACAACTTTAATTTCATTGTGAAGCCCTGTGTTGTACAATGAGATCAAAGTGAGTATAAAAATGTGTTAAGCTCATCTGGCAATGTGGCCTCATACATGATGGGGGTGCTCCTGCTTTTGTAGCCTGTGATGGTCTGGATCGCCTTCACCTGGATGTCTTTGGTGTTGTTGGTGTTGAGGCGTCTCTCCAGTCTCTCCTGATGCCTCTGCTTTGCCTTCTTGATGACAACTTTTGGTCTCAGTCTGACGGTGCTGTAAGCTTCCTTGTCACCTGACCCAAAGGCAGCTTTTTTGGCTCTGGATAGGGCCTTCACCTCTCCATTCATTCAGGCTTCCTGGTTGGGGAATAATTTTATTAATTATATATTATGTATGATCACTGATTATGTATATGCCTCAAGACAGATTTTGGGTGGCGGCATCTCTGAACATGTGCCAGTCTGTGCACTTAACAGTCCTGTAAAGCCTGTCTAGCTTCATCGATCCACACTTTAACTGTTTTTTTTCTGATGGTTTGACCCTTTTACTCAGCTGCGAGTAAGTAGGCAGGAGAAGCAGGGAAATATGGTCCAGTTGACCAAAACACGGTCCGTTCATCAAGTGCAATAGCTTGATCCAGGATGTTGTAGTGGAGCCAGGTCTCTGTAAAGACATCAACAGTCTCTGATTTCCTGTTGCTGAGTTAGCCGGAGTCTTATTTCATCCATTTTATTTTCCTGCAACCGGACATTAGCCAGAGGCTTGGCAGTGGTATAGCCTTAGGTCCAAGCTGACTTAGCTTGGACCCTTCTTCCTGGGGCAATTGCACCGCTTGTGATGACATTTGGTCCGGTTGGACTGGTTGGAAGATGTTGTGGACAGTGATCGTCTCAAGGTCCGCTACACTTAATCCAATCCCTGCGCTTTGTTTTCCAATGTTGATGAGTGTATTTCTGTCATAGATAATACGTGCATAAGCATTATTACAAAAGGCAGCATTATATAATATACAGTATGTGCCGAAAGCAGCAGTGAGAGGGGAAGTGGAAAACTGAATAAAGCAGTTACATGCATGTGAATTAACTTCATGATGTGTACATGTGCCATATTTATATTAACAAGCTGACACAATGCCGTCCAGGATTCACTCATTTGAAAAGAATGGACTTTGATGCCAGCCTGTGTATGTTGCTGTGCATAGTGTTTCTCCTCATTTCAACTCCTCACTGCTGCTCTCTGCTAAGGTTCTCCTCTCGGACTGACTGCGCACACCTCAATGTGACCAGCCTTTATGAATAAAACATTGCTAGATCCATGATGAAAAAATATATCCCTTTGCTGAGTACAATATTTGGAGCATGTGGAATGGCTCCATGCTGAGTCTGCATTTCTGCGACAGGTTCATTGGTTGCTTAGAACAGGAGGTGACAAGCCAGATCATTCACAGAGCTTGGTATTTCACTTATGTGAGCTATGCATTTGGCCAAGGCTGCACCTCAGTGTCTGCAGTTATTTTACCAGATTATTCTCTAGAGATTTCTTGTCACACAGCAGAATCCTATGGCAGGCCAGATTTGTTAACGTTGCATTTATGAAGCCCCTTGTTTAGATAGGGGTTGCTATCCAAAGCTGTATCCTTAGTGACTTCAGTGTTCTTGTTTTTCCCTTTCTATCTTTATAGTGCTAAAAAGTGATTCTATCAGGCCAATAAAAGCAGCTTATGGAGTTGACGCAGCAATTTGGGAGATTTTAAGGATGGAAATAACTCTGAAGTGTTAGAATGGAAGGAGAGGGAAGTGTCAGAAGCTTTTTAGTGTAAAAGATGTCATCCTTTAACTGCTCTGGAGGTCAGAGACTGAAACCCATAACCTTCCTTTTTACAACTGATCAGAAAAACAGTGGGGTTAGCTCTTTTTGTATTCTGCCCTGTACTATTTGCTCTCCTCTATGATTTAATATCTTGATCTGTGTAATGAGGACTCACCTTGTATTATTGTAGCGACTAGCTGCTATCCTGTCCTGTATCCTTCATGTCCTGTACGGTGCAGGGCACAGATTCAACAGGACCAGACACCAAAATAAGGACACAGGATTACAAACAGGACACAGTAGCCACCTCAAAGCCCTCATTACACACTAAAAACACTGCATGGGACAGGACACAAAATGAGTGTCCTTGAGCAAGGTACTGAACCCAGAGCTACTCTGGTGGAGCTGCTTAAAGGCAAATAGAAAAAAAGACTGCAGCTGCAGGGCAGCAGGAGGAATATTAGAATATTAGCGTTCTATTGACATGAGACAGACATGACACAGAAATCAGATACAAGAACGTTCACTTATGTTCAGACAGGAAAGGGTCAAAACCAGGGAGTCAGGCAAACAAACAAGGAGAAGGCAGGGGAAGCAGAAGTCCAGGTAATTAGAAGAAGGTCTAAACAGGTAGGTCAGGCTAAACAGATAACAGACCGCTGGAAAGCTTGGCAAACACACTAGACAATCTGGCAGGGAGTAAATGAAACTGGGCCGGTATAAATACTGAGGGACTGCTGAGTGAATGAGCTGCAGGTGAGGGGAATGAGATGATTAGCAGGGCAGGAGGGCGTGGCAGGATCTGAAATGACAGGAGAGTGGTATGATATGAAAACGGACAAATGAATAATAAAACTGGCAGAGCTGGCAGGGTTGTGACTTGCAAAATGAAATTGGCAAAATTACAACAAAACTAAAGGAGACAATGGCACATGCTGGAAATGTGGTGAAGAGGTGGGAATCTTTTCTGTTATATTTTTGTGAAAAAGCAGAAAATATGTTTTTTTTAATAAGGTGTTAGGAATACACTTCCACTTCGTCTTCCATACACTTCTGAACAAATCCACTGCTTTGTCAAATTGTCAAAACACAAGATATTTTGTTTTCATTTAGCTATGTTTGAAGAATAATTTTACATCATTGGAAATCCTCTACTTTGTCTACTTTTAAAGAATGGATTGAATTGATGTATGAAATGGCTTTATTGTCCTCCCAAGAACGATGGCATAAGTCATTTCACCAAGTGCCCCAAAACAACATCTGTTTACGATGAAGTGACAAAGCCCTCTAGCAGCTGTAGTAATAATGACGGGAACAAATGAGGAACTCAGGGTTCAAGGTCGGGGTGGATGGATGGGTCAACAAAACAAGAAAAAATGGCTTTGCAAACGTTTTATGAGGAAGGAAATGCATTCATCATGCTTGTTAGACCTCAAGGATACACACGATGCATTTTGGTGAATGCAAACATAACTTGTTTGTTTACAAGAAATCTTCACATGGCACCTTTAACCTGCGTTGTCACATCATAAGACAGATTTATTTTTCAAAAGTGATTTGAAAACTTCCAATGGTTTTGGAAGGCACAGACAAATTATGAGTGTGTGGCCCGTAATTAGAGAGATATTGATAAAAATAATGTTAGGTCTGAGATTGATGTATATTGTACCTATGGATTGTGCCTACAGTGGGTATGATTATCATTTGTGTCTGATTCATCGCTTATCTGCTGCTTTTGAATTTTTTCCGTTCAAATTGTTCACCACCTGTATTTCAATACCATCTGAGTGGACTGATCTCCATATCCTGGTAGACCATATGGACTATTTATTCAACAGAATGTGTTAGTACTGTATTGCATCTGGTATATTGTATCTATATCTAACTATACATTATTATATATATTATTTGTGCCTCCTATTAGGGGAGCTGCCCTCCAGTACATCTTAGTGTACAAGGTGACAACTGGGACACCAACGTTGTGGAAGGCACTGAAGAAACAATGTTGTTTGATGAACAGTAAAATGTAATGTCTCTGTTGGGTTCACAGAAGCCAGCCAGCTCAACATCTATGGGGCCCCCATGAGGTGAGCCACCAACTTCATCTCACAATCTACAATGTGACTGAATCTTCTTAACACAAAAAAAATCTAAAATGAGAGTTAAAAAATAATACAGATTTTGCACAGGACCTGAAACCTTGCACTTTGTTGCCAGAACATCCCATATCAGAATCTCAGATGGAGAACATAAGGATAGTGGGAAATGAAGTTGTAGACATTCTGCTTTAGCCATTTCATTGTCTTACACCGATTTTACCTGTCCCTCCACTCCAATAGGAATGTGCGTAAGATGGCACTGAGACAGTCTGATTCATCAAGTCCAGAGTCAGGCTTCAGGAGGTCCAACCCCAGCCCTAATATGAGGCAGAAGAGAGGTAAGAGGTCACTTGTTACCTTAGAACAGACTCAAACCAAAATAAAGTCTTTAGAAATTTTTTTTTGTCCTGCAAAAGCAAACGTCTCCCATTACCTTCTGTGAAATAAACTGTAGATGGAAAATGAAGTGTGAACCCTTTAGGTTCCCCAAATCAGAATCTGCTTTTTTGGCCAAGTATGTATACAAGGAGTTTGACTTTGAGTTTTAAGTTACTTACACACAGTTCCAAGAACAACTTGCAGGAAGATAGAAATAGACACACAGCTAAAAAACAAGGACAACAAAGCTGAACTATGATAGGTAAAAATAAACATAGAACTATTATGTACATACAAGTTGGTGAAAAAAATAGGTGTATAGGTGTAGCAACAATGACTATTGACATACAGTGTCTATATACAAGTCAAGTGTGTGTTTAAATTGTAAACAAATAAAAATAGTACAAAGGAATAAATATTTAAAGAGCAATGTAGTAGATTACTTTATATACATGAAGTGGGTGGTTATGCACAGGATATGTATATTATGTATATGTGTATGAATACATGTCTATACAGTATATGCAGTGTCTAGGATTTATATTTGCCAATGATGGATGATATGTACGTTAAAGCACACTGTGTATTTTAAACTGTAAATATATCATTTATAATTTGTAGGTTAGTGGATGTTTTATTGTTACAGCGTTATTGACACTATATGACTGATGTTAACTGTTAATCAGAGTGATGGCGTGTGGACAGAAACTGTCTGGTTATTTTGGCGTACAGTGTTCTGTAGCGCCTACCAGTGGGGAAAAGGTGGAATAGGTTGTGTTCAGGGTGTGATGGTCTGCAGTGAGGTTTCCTGCCTGTTTCCAGTCTTGAATGGAGGGCAGGTTGGAACCAAGGGTTTTTTGTGCAGTCCTGACTGTCCGTTGTAGTTTGTTACTGTCCTGTTTGGTGGCTGATCCAAACCAGACAGTGATGGATGTACTGAGAACAGACTGGATGATTGCGGTGGTACAACTGGATCAGCAGCTCCTGAGGCAGGCACACATCCCTGGTTGTGCCAGTGCTGATTGTCTGGGTTCTGGATGTGATTTTCCCCAGCCTCACCTGCTGCCTCCAGTCTGTCAGGAAGTTTGTGATCCACTAACAGATGGGGGCTGGCACAGTGAGCTGGGTGAGTTTAGAGCAGAGGACTTCTGGGATGATGGTGTTGAATGCCGAGCTGAACTCCACAGGATCCTCGCATATGTCCCTGAGGAGTCGAGGTGTTGCAGGACGTTCCATATTATCTGCATCATCTACCTCGGTGGGCAAACTGAGGGAGTCCAGCAGAGGAGAGGACCTGTGATGTCCTTCTGGTGGGCCAAAAACCAGTCTCTTAAAGGACTTCATACAGGCCTGTAGTGATTGAGTCCTGTGATGGAGGGTTTTTTGGGGACCTGTGTGATTGTTGAGCATTTAAAGCAGGAGGACTTCACATAGCTGCAGTGATCTATTGAAGATCTGCGTGAAGATGGGGTCCAACTGGTCAGCACGGGCTTTCACACAGGAGGGTGACACGTTGTCTGGGCCTGGTGCCTTCCTGATCTTCTGTCTCTGAAAGAGCTGACACACATCCTCTTAACAGATCCTGAGTGCAGGTGGGGGGGGTCAGTGGGGAGGGGTAAGGGGGTGGCAGGAGGTGTGGTTAGTTGTGTGACGTTTGAGGCTGAGCAGGTGAGGATGTTGACTTATCAAACCTACAGTAAAACACATTCAGGTCGTCGGCCAGTTGATGGTTCTCCACAGTGTCGGGGGTGGGTTCCTGTAGCTAGTGATGTCCTGCAGGCCTTTCCACACTGACGCAAGGTCGTTGGCTGAAAACCAGTTTCTCAGCTCCTCTTTGCTACTCTGATCTTTACTACTCTGATCTCCTTTGTCAGCGTGTTTCTGGCCTGGTTGTACAGGATTCTGTCCCCACTGCTGTAGGCCTCCTCCTTGGCCTGACGAAGCTGCCTGAATTTAGCTTTAAACCAGGGTTTGTACGTGCAGAAAGTTTTAGTCAGCACACACATGTCCTCACAAAAGCTGATATAAGATGTCACAGTGTCTGTGAGTTCATCTACTGTAGGTCTGTAGTTGCAGCCTCAAAATCACTCCAATCAGCGCAGTCAAAGCAGGCCTGTAATTCCAGCTTTGCCTTGTTGGTCTATATCTTCACAGTCTTGACCACTGGCTTAGCAGATTTTAGTTTCTGCCTGTAAGTCGGGAGAAGATGAACCAGACATTGATCAGAGAGTCCCAAAGCTGCATGGGGGACATGCTAGCCGTCCTTTGATATGGTGTAGCAATGGTCCTGTGTGTTTTTATCCCTGGTGGGACATTTAATGTGCTGCCTGTATTTTGGCAGTTCACAGCTGATTTTTGCTCTGTTAAAGTCCCCAAGAACAATGAGCAGGGAGTCTGGATGTTTGTGCTCCAAGGAAGTTATCTAGTCAGGTTACATCCACACTACTACGTTTATGTTTTAAAACTCATAACTTTTGCTACATGTACACCTAGCATCCACATTACTCCAGCAATTTCTAACCCCTAAAACAGAGACCTTTAAAAATGCTGCTGACCCTTTTTTTTACTTTGAAAATTAGTGAGGATGAGCAGAAACGGAGTAACGTTCTAAAACGATGATGCAGACACCCACGTTCACTTCCTGATTGGGTCTTATCAGCCACNACGTGTCCTTCCCTGACTCAACAAACAACAGCCTTGACTACCAGCGGTTAATTCAACACTTCCTTTCAGTAACAGTTCCACCTGGTCGTCGGTCCAAGCAGAGAAATCTCTGCTCTTACTTTTCTCCATCACTGTTCTTTCCTGAAACTAACTAATCAACCAGCCACAGAGTAGAATATCTGCTTCCTGTTTACACCGGCACGTGCATGCCCAGTGCACGTGAATGGTCACATGATATGCGTTTCCAGGCGTGTAGTATAGACGGAGATTATTTCTGAAACAGTGATAAAACGCTCATGTGTACAAAGATCGTTTTAGTTCTAAAATGCAGTTTTAAAACAAAAACGTTGTAGTGTGGATGTAGCCTCAGCCAGGTGTTGTAACGTCTCAACACAGGCCTGAGGTGGGATAAAGTCATGAAAATGGTCTCTAAGTGAAGAATGCATGTTTTCCTTAACACTGTGACATCTGAACACCAACCGTCATTTATGTAGATTGTAGATTGCATCCATTGCTGAGTTTACTGTGGCAACATAGTGTAAAAAGAAATAAAAGGCCAGGCAAGACAGCGCATGCTCACACACCGACACACATACATAGACACACACACACACACACACACACACACATACACTGTTGTCAACCACAGTTGGGGATAAGATGACAGGTACAATTTCATACCTGTGTAACAAAGCTCTTGGTGTTACTTTCTTCCAGTGAGTGAGAATATCAACAGCCTATCATCATCTATCACTTCCTTCTCTACAACCTTGCTGCCCAACTCCCTCCCTTCATACCTCTTTGTGTCTTTTTAGGTTCTTTCCATTAAATCAATACGTACGGGCGTAGAATACAAACCATACTTTTAACTATATAGCAAAAAGCATGTGTTTTTACCAGGCAATATGTTTTTTATGTAATTTACACCACAATCAAGGGAGGCATCCATTCCATTGGAGGCAGATAAGCACTGCTGAAGCATCCATCCATTTAATCTACACCGACTCCAACATCCGTTTGGAACCAGCTGTCCTTTCAGCTGCACTGCTATTCTGGGGTGCTGAAATGTAAGATGGTGATTTCATAGATTATTTATAAGGAGACATTATTGTTGAGGTGAAATATTTTACAGTATGATGTAGTATACAGTATATACTGAAAAGCATAGACAAAAACTTTTTTTTTGTCAAAGCTTATTTTATAATTGCGACTTCATCTGACAAAAACAACATTCATACGGGTTAGTGACAACAGCTGTGTGATCAGCTATATCGGCATTTACAATGAGTGATCACAGAAAGTTAGACGACAGAAAGCTGTCTTCCTAACTTTGCTGCCACACTGACAATTGTGACTGGACAGCTACAGACACAGCCCGGTCAACATCTGCTGATGTGGCTATGTTGGTGGATTGTATGTTGGTCTTATATTTTGTTCAAAAGAAGCTCTAAGTAGCTGAAAGTACCGTCGTACACACTTAGTGTTTCTTCACTTCTCCACTCCACCCCTGCTCTCACTTCAGAATTGGCTTTGCACACTACACACTACACACACACACACACACACACACACACACACACTCCTCTTCCAATCCCCACTGCTAGTATGAAGGTAAAGGTTAGGGACAGTTGACACCAGCTGTTGTTTTTTGTCTCACCTCTCAAATGGGTGTCTGGCCACTATTATAAAACCAAGTGTACAAACCCATACCTGTCTCCTTGCATCCATTCACACCTTCACCTCTTTTCTCTTTCTCTCTCTTTCTCCACTGTCTCTTTTTCTTTTCCTCTGTTTATCTCTTTCTCTGTCACTGTCACTCCACCGCCAGTTATTTTCTTTCTGTCCTCTCTCTGTACCTCACCTACCGCTCTGTGTTCTCCCTTTTAACATTCCATTTCTACTCTCTCCTTTTAAAAAAAAAACCCCGATTCTCTTACCACACCATCTCGTAACCCCCCCCCCTCAGCCTCCTTACTCCACCCCCTCCATCTCATCTATCTTCTTAGACTGTTTAATTCTCTAGATGATGCATTATTGGTATGCGTATTAAGCTTCATGCTTTGAAACCGTGCAATTACTTCTCAAACTGGTGATGATTCAACCAGTGGTGTGCCCTTCAGCCCAGACAGACAGACACATAGATGGATAGATGGAGCAGGAATAGACGTGTCACTCTGATGGACAGGTCAGACAAATTCATTCATTCATTCATTCATTCATTAACTGGGCAAAACGTAGTTGAAAGCTCCAGAAAAAGCTAGTGAATGGACCTTCAGTTAAGATTTTTTTGTCCAACTGTTCCTTATTTTTCTTTGGACTCTGGCTTTTTTAACACCTCCTGCTTCCCTCTTCTTTAGGGCTGGGTATCAAATCCCAATACTTTCAGTACCAACCAATGTATTCGTAGTATCAAGGATCAAAAAAATATAGAAAGTGGACATGCTTGGTTAAATTCTTCTTTTTCTTTGATCAGATATTTCCTGATCTAAATGAGGAAACTTTTCTAACTTAAGACTATATTTTATTAGGGATTGGCAATATACTGACCCGATAGAATCATTTCCTCAGTGACAAAACTTTGATATACTGTCAATAAGTTACACTTTTGACAACATACTTAAAACCAATCACATCACAGAAACTATTTCTATTTCAAATCAAACATATGGCCGATTTCCCAAAATAGGCGCAGCAGGGTTGGCTGAGCTAGCTAAACACACCACATGCTATTGTTTTCTATCAGCGACAATACATACACGGGAAAGACAAGTCCTCCTTCAGAGGAAACTTTAAGTGTTGGCAAAAGGAGTGACAGCCCAACAGTTAGAACAACCTTAAACATAAAGAGCTCTTGTGGATAAACTAGGTAACAAAACATTGGTGGTGTGGCGATTTGGCTACTTAAAGCCCTGTTTGGCTACAAAGGCTGTTTTGAATCTACTAATGGGGAATTTTAAGCTTAAGTGAATCATTAAGGGCAACAGAAATAGTGACTGTGATTTATATTGCAATATATATCAATATTGACTGATAAAATTTTTTGCCATATCACCTAGCCCTATATTTTATTCAGCCAAAGTTTTTAATTTATCACTGATGCATTGAGCAGTTTGGCATAATTTGTGAAATGAAAAAAGGGTTAAATCAACTACCAAACATACCAAACTGTGGTATTGAAAAAAGTATTGTCTGGACCTGGGTACTGAAACTCAGGTGTCATATTGGCACCAATATAGAACATTTTCTAACAACACTCAAGGCCTTCTCCTTCTCTTCTTTCCCTGCTGTACTAACTCCTGCTCCCTCTTGCTTTCCCACTCAGTTGATGCTTCGGCCAACCAATCAGGCCACTCAGCTGCTAACGCTAGGAAACGCTTCACCTTGCAGGGACTTTCCAACAGGAGGTCTCTTCCAGCAGGTAACCGCACGATGCGACACATCGAGTGCTCGCTTATGCCACCTTCATCACGATCATCATCATCACTGGCATCTTTGTCGTGTCGACACCATCATCCTCATTGTCTGTTCTTTTTTCTTTTCATCTGTTACTGCCGTCAGTCATCGTCTTCATCACAATGATAATCATCATCATCATCATCCTGAACAGCCGCAGCGTCTACCTTGCCTCTGACATTTCTAGTTCAGTCTCCACTCTCCAGTCACACAACTGCTGTCTCCTTTTTCTTCCTCAAATGTTATATAAATTTCTATTTCAGTGTGTATCTCGTTGTTGTCTGGCGGATCTCTCTGTGCATCCAAGTGCCCGCAGTGTCTCGGCATAATGCACAAGGCCAGCATAAGGCCACATCTCCCTCTGCTCCCCTTTCTCTGCTTTTATCTGTTCATGTCAGTATTGTCTGCATCTGCCCGCACTACAACAACGAAACTGTGATTATAGGAAAGACAGAGACGGGGTACTGTTGAAGAGGCAACATTTTAAGACTGGGAGACTGCAGATAGACAGACGGACAGAAAGAGAAAGAATCTGCATCTCGTCTGCGTTAGAGTCCCGGCAGTGGTGACACTGCGGCGAGGCTAAATTCTGCGGCGCAGCGCTGCGCTAAATGTCACCCTCTAATATTCGAGCCCTCCTGACATTTGGAAGCATATTAACATTTTTGGAGGAGAACGGGCCTTGATTCCAGGTTCAGCTTTCCATGCCGCAGCAATTCGGCCAGTCGTCAAGCCACACATGTTCCTAATGAGACTAATAAGTGAGGTGGGGGGGTCAAGTAATGGAGTCAGTTCACTAGTCAAGCAAAGATGTCCAGAAAACCCACAGTAATCAAACAACCTCATGAGGGAAGGAAGTGAAAATGAAATGTTGTAGAAATTAGTTTTATGGAACTGCCAACTACAAATGAAATTCCAAGTGGAATAAATACATTTTTTGAATAGTAGCCTTTATTTACCTTAAGTGCAGAGAGAATCAGGGCTTTATTGGCATCAGGCTTATGTTAGAGACAGGCCTTTATTACTGATTTCCTGTATTATTTATATTTGGTCAAATTTGAGTAAGAAGCCCCCCTGTTTCTGATCTGCTCCTGTTTTAATTTGATGTTACTCTGTTGTTTGCTGTTAATGCAAACTCAGTTCTTCATGTGCGCCTATTGTGTTCACTCAAGTATACATTTCCACATCACTAATTTAATCAGTAGAACAACAGAGTTATGTCATTCTTGATCTGGGTTTCTACACATATCATATTACCTTAACATTTATGGTTCAATTCCAACCCCTGTCCCCCGCATGTCTAGATAGACAAAGACAAAATGTCGAAGATAATCTTAAAAAAAAAAACATTTCTTGCCGTCAGTCCTTTTATTTTTTTGTCTTTTTTTGGTTGCTGTTAAGCTACTGTCAATGAAACTCAATACTTCCTGCACATATGTTTCACATTAAAAGCCTTCCTCTAGCTCAAAAGGCATAATCTCTCCTAGTTCATAATATAAAACATCTGCAGAATGGTTGCGTTTCATTGACAGTAGCTTAACAGAACAGTATTTGTGTCATAAAAGTGAAACTCGGAGCAGCAGATTGGTGAGTATGACATGACTCTGTTGTTGTACTGATGGAATCGGTGTTAATGTACAATTAACAACCAACAATTTTGGTGGGAAGAACTTGGCTGGCCTGCATAAAGCCCTGACCTCAAGAACCATCAATCACCTTTGGGATGAACTGGAACCCCGACTGTGAGCCAGGCCTCATCACCCAACATCAGTACTGGACCTCACTAATGCTCTTGTTGCTGAACGGGAGCAAATCCCTGCAGCCAGCTTCCAAAATCTGGTGGAAGACTGAAGCCAGAAGAGTGGAGGCTGTTATAGCAGCAGATTAATATCCATGATTTTGGAATGATAGTCTAAATTTGTCATCCTAGCAACGTATGATACCAGCTTTCTCTTTGTGAAGTGAACTCATAGTATGAATATCCCTTGTAAAATGATTGGATTTATTTTTGGTCCTCATGCAGTAAGTACAATAGCCACATACACTCTTTGCAGTCATACATTATACACACACTTCTATGCCCTGAGCGATGAATGCGCTGTCTGCTGTATGAGATGGAAATCAATGCTGAGTCGATGGCAGGTGTCCTCCTGCTGAATAGACTCACCATTAACAGGAGGGCTCTCTGAAGCTTCCTTTGCTTCACTGCTGCGTATGTCCGCTCAATAAGCCCAATGTGTTTGATCACTGAAGAAAGGACTGAAATCAAGGGCCATTCTGTCTGCTCCGTCCTGTGACATATTCACACCATGGCTTGGCTGTTTTGTTTTTTTACAGTGACGGGATCCTTCAACAGCCTTGTTCAGACTGCCAGCCTAAATCAATTTTTTGGCATATCCAGATTGTATGCAGATGGATTTGAGTAAATCTGGACAGCAAAAAAAACACGAGGCCAATTGCAAGTCCATCTCCATAGCCTCCCAAAACTCCTCCCGCACTTGGGTTTTTGCTTCGGCGACCACAAAGTCGCAGTCTTTCTGGCCTCCCGGTACTTCTCTGCTGCTTCAGGAGACACTGGGCCAACCAGGCTCGAAAGGCCTTTTTCGTCAGCTTGACTGCCTCCTTCATTGCTGGTGTCCACTAGCGGGTTCTTCCATTGCCACTACGACAGGCACCGACGACCCTCTGACCACAATTCCTATCAACTGCCCTCACAAAGGAGGCTCTGAACATGGCCCACTCGGATTCAATGTCCCCAATCTCCCCCAGGATGCATGAGTAATTCTTCCGGAGATGGTAGTTAAAGACCTAGCTGACAGGGGCCTCTGCCAGACATTCCCAGTTCACCCTCACTACACGTTTGGGTTTACTAGGTCTGTCCGGCAGCCGTCCCTGCCATCTGATCCAACTCACCACCAGGTGGTGATCAGTTGATAGCTCTGCTCCTCTCTCCACCCGAGTGTCCAAGACATACGGCTGCAGATCTGACGATACGACCACAAAGTCGATCATCGATCTTTGGCATGAGGTGTTTTGGTACCAAGTACCACTTATGAATCACCCTATGCTTGTTTGTTATGGCCAATCCATGACTAGCACAGAAGTCCAGAGTTACTCCATTTTGCTCTTCCTGTCTGTCCCTCCTGCTCTTTCTCCATGTCTCTTCCTCCTTCCTCTCCGGCTATAGAGCCTGCTGCTAAGGAGGCAGAGGTTGCCCGCCGCTTCTCTCTCACCTCCTCTCTCGCCTCATCTTCCTCCTCCTCCTCCTCCTTCACCACGAGACGCACAAAAGGTACTTGATTAGCCTTCCAGGTCTTCCTGCCTCCACATTTTGCTATTACTATATTTGCTTGTTTTTATACTCTGCCTTTTTCTGGTCTGTTCACATTCACTACTTTTACACAGTCACACACAAAGCAAACTAATGAATGTGCAAATACTGTACAGGTTGAAGGTTAATTATTACACATCAATGCTAATTCAGTGGTGCAGTGTTGATTAAAAAGATGGCTAATTAAGACCTTTAGTCAGATTATTATAATGTAAAGAAAGGCCAATACGAACAAAAAGGTTCTTTGCTGTTACCTTAAATTTCAACTGGAACTAAATTGCATATCTCTTTCCTGCTACATCATAAACATCTGTAAAACAAATCTATATCCAAAAGGGAGAAATTAATATTTTACAGTTTTTGTTTTTTATGACAACACCCTCTGCTCCTGATTCTCTGTCTGTGCAGACCAACATTGACAAAATGATTCAAGGGCAAACGATCTTACATTAAAATCCATACCGCAGCATATATATCCCACAATTCACAATACATACATAGTTCACCAAGTTGACTGCAACGGGCTCCGACTACAGGCCAGTGTTTATTGTGCAGGGTCAAGGACACACTATGCATCCTAGCATGTAAGGAAATAGTTTAGAGGAATGACACTTTTGCACCACAAATTAACAAAATGTGAGGATATACATAGAAACAAAATTATTTAAATAAAGAAACATAAAGTATTAACGTCATTGTTGCTGTCACTTCCAGGCAGCAACCTGCAACAGACACAAAAATAGCTGTGGACTTTCTTGCACATTCCTCTTTTAGCTACATGCATGGACACATCTTTGATGTGATTTTTTTTTTTTTTAATGGAAAAAAGAATTGTGATTTCAGATAGACTTATAAACAATACATATACATACATGTACAGTAAGGTTTATACAGCACATCTCAGTAGGATGAATGCTACGAATTGATATATGTATATATTCAAGGTTAATTTTGAGGCAGAAAAATGTGTTGACACCAAACATCCAATTAAAAGATGAGAAAACAGTGTTTAAGTTGGTTTGTCCTTCAGTTCAGCCCAGGTTATTGTTTTTCAACAAACGATTTGCAATTTCATACATTCTCAGGTCAGTCATGACCAAAACACGCACTCAAATTGAATCTGTGGTGAGAAAATCGTGTGTATGTGTGTACATGTATAGAATGGGGGCAAAAAAAAAAATTTCTTAACTTCTCCCCATTTACTGCTCTCTTGAAATTTATGAGATGCATAGAGAAAGTCAAGCCTTGCAGAGAATGAAAACAATGTTAAAGGCAAAAAAACAAAGCTGAAAATGAGTCGACATACATATTCTTTTTTTAAAAGCGACAGTAAGGAAATAAGAATTTTTATAAGCTGACATTTGGAACATAGGGTGACATTCAAAGTGGCAGTAGAAGTGCAATTTACTGCAGGAATACAGATGAGAAGTTTATTTTCAACCAGGCAAAGGCAGGGGGGGAATTAAAAAACGCCAGAAGAGAGCTACTTGTCAGGGTGCTCGGTGGAGGACTCAAATGCAGGACACAACTCACAGGTATGTATGAAAGCAAGCTCTTTTACTAGAATGCGTTCAGGTTCGGTACACGGGTAGACAGTCAGAAATACAAGCAACGGGATCCAAATCAGCAAGCAGAGGGCGAGGTTCGTCACGGGAAGGAGGCACAAGGAAGGACGCTGGAAAGGCTGGCATTATAGGCAACACAATCTGGCACCAGAGCAGGGAGTGACTGCTGGTATATATGCTCCAAGACCAGGTGTACTGATGAGCACAGGTTTCTTCAATGATGGTGATTGCCATGGTTGGGAACCTGACCAGACAGGAAATGCGTAAATCTGCAATGACACATATGATGATTATTTCAGAGTAAAACAGGAAATGTAAATAACTGCCCCAAGTCTGCTACTGCTCTGGTCCAGGCCTGACACTACTGAAGTTTTCCTTTGAACTATTTCCACTCAGTTTGTTCTTCATTTTTATTGTATTTCTTTTTTCTGTCATTGGTAAAATAGAAACACACACATCATTTTATACATGTGTGTCATGCAGATAGGTGGCCCTAGTGGGATTGACTTAATCTCAGCCTTGTTAATGTGTTAATGTGGAAAAGCACAGGTGTAAATAATACAATTAGCTGCTTTAGTTTCATGGTCCTGGTATTGTTCACTGTCACACCGTCATGGCTTACTTGGACAGAAAAGTCAAAATGTCTGCTGTGAAAAAGACCTATTGCTGAAAATGTGCGTATAAGGCACCAATGCTAAAAAACGAGCATCAGATGATCACACAATTTTTTTAACAATCCCCCAGGTTCCAAACTTATTTGAAAGATAAAAGTTCAAATTATTACCCAAACTGTAAACATCCAGCAGTTTCCAGACCGACTCCTTGGTTCAACTTGACCTACCGAGCTTACCGTAACTGTGTGCCCACACACTTTTCCCATGCAATGTGGGATTATTTCCAATGTTTCAGGTGCACTCACTTTCGGTTTTACCTCCAATTGAAGTGGTTTGGATAATTTGGCTAACCTGTTGGCTTGTTTACAACATGCCTGACCGTCTGACTGCTCATGTGTCTTGCCCCATCGGACTTTGTTTTATTTCCATATATATAACATAATAAGACCTAACTTGTAATTAACCAGAATGATCTTTTTAGCCCCCTTCAGACAAGCACTGTACTCTGCAAATGTACTAGTATTTTTACATGATGGTCCCACATTTGAATAAGCACTGCCCAAGTTTGAATTTAGTGTTGTCATATTAAAAAAAGAGGTTATCGCATGCACAAGGTTAAATACACACTAAGAGGTATTTAACGTTCAACTTGTTCCACAGCAATCGAATCAGAAAGATTTTTTTTTTTAATGTATGAAAGAGCCAACTTTAAGTTGTCATGGAATTGTTTTTCACACCAGATGAGCCTCAAAAATGGGTTTTGTGGATTTATTTCCTCACAAAAAAAGAAAAAGAGTTAATCTTTCATTTATGCCAACTGCTTACAGTATGAAAATCCAGCAAACGCTTTATTCACAGCAGAGAACTGGTGGTGAGTTTCAGTCTTCCAGCGCTCATGATGGTCATTAATTAAGCCACAGAGATGAACCGTTGTTCAACGGCAAAGAAAAAGTTTTAAAATCACTCATGCAACCGGTAAGAGAACTGAGAACACTGAGAACACTCTTTTTCTTGATATCATTTTTCACCTCGTTGCTGTTCTGTACCAGATGGCAATTATCGCATAAGAATTGTGGCTCTTTTTCATAATGGCCATTATTCTGTCCTCACAATTGCGTGTCTGAGCAAGGCTAGACAGATAGCGGACAAAAACTCCAATAAACCGTTTTCTTCAAAAAAGGTGTGGCTTTACTGTCGTTTCTGTAAACCTGAAAAATACAGTACAAGCACGTGTCAATATACTATACACATATTGGTTATATGCATATGAAATAAAAATGACAACATAAATAGTTCCATGTACGAAATGCTCATTAACTTAATGTAACAACCATGAAATAATTACTTCTTGAATTCCTATGAATTTTAACCTCTTCACAGAAAACATGGCAGGTAAGCATAACATATGAACTGCACCGTTATTAGCTTAACAAAGACCTCCATAGGAATATCCCTTTTAGTTTAGCTAGTAAGCTGAAAACTGAATTAAATGGCCAGCATGTATGGCATACAATCATCTAACAACTAAAATAACATTTCCTTCTACAGAACAATTTCCCCGTGAAAACACTCATTCTAATGATATTTCACATCTTTACTTACGGACAGATCTACTCCAAGGCTTAAACGAAAGGAGAACATGTTTTGCGTGCACACTGTTGGTTGCTCTTTGTTCGACTGAAAACAAAATAGAGGATGGAAAATGACACTTAAGAAAAAATAAGCACTTCCTAAAAATGTCCACTAGGGATCAGTAATGCAAACTAAACAGGGATCAGAACAGTCATAACGAACATTTACAAAACTGACGCCTATGTGTGAAGGACAAAAAGGTGTTACTTTTAACAGATGGAAGCTCAGTGTTACAGATTTCATGTGTAAAAGGGGCTTTAAAATGTTGTCTAAAGGGGGTTTTGGGGTAATGCTGTTAGTATGTCATTATCTAATGAAGCCTCTGGTTGCTGGATGTTATTTCCCCTGGCCAGGTCCCCTCTCTGCTAGCATAAAGAGCAAGAGACATGAGATAAAGAGTGACCCCACTCCATTTGGTTATGAAGGTACATGAACATGCAAAAATATGTCTTGTATGTAATGTACAGGCTCTGAGCATGCTGGGCCTTTCAGCCTGTTGTTTGGTTAATTAGGCACAACTTATTTTTGTATTTGTGGATGATGTGTGCTTGTTCACTTTCCATATTTCCATTTCTGGCCTGCTGTGTTGACTTGTGTTGTGATTTGTCATGTGATGTTTCAAAATGCATGAGCATCAAATGAAAAGAGAATCCGATAAAATATTGTGTTGTAGTTTTCATGTTGGTTTTTAGGCCCGTTGACTAATTGCTTGATTTCTGCATGAGTAGAGTTGCACTTCTCTCTTTACTAGATAGACTGAATTTCATTTCACTGTATCTCTCACGTTTTAAATTTTGGTTGTGGTTGACGATGTTGAGCTGAAAAGGATGGTATAAAGCATTTGGCTTCCCTCCAGATACTTTGCGTGGTGCTATGGCTGCAGTCAGGAAACGTCAGAGCATGACTAGCAGCACTGCTACTGCTGCTGGTGGCACCTCAGCTGTCCCTAGATCCACCTCCCAACCAGGTAACTGCATAGGACGACTCATTTGTGTGTGGTTGTCTTCTTGATGGAATTGATTTCAGTTTTGTCTTGATCAGAGTTTGTTTTGGTTAATTATTTGTTGTTGGGCAGTCTTTTATTTGGCTCAGTGTTTCATTTTTCCAGAGTTTCTAATGCGTAACTTAATTTCGTAATTTGAGAGATGGGATGCGAACTGCAGACTCCGGTGTCAAAGTCAGATACTATACCCTGACCTCCTTCTTAAGAAATAATCACACTGCTTCCGCCATTGATTTGGTTGCTCAGGAACACATGGTTTGTTTTAAGCATTTGTTGCATTTACCTCATGTTTCAAGAAAAGTTTTCCAAGAGTGTGTTTCACCGACCAGCACATTGTCAGTGATAAATATCTATTACATAACAAGGTAAATACCTGACTTAGACCCACCTTACAATCATTTGGCTTGAGGGTGGCTACATATCAATTTTCAGATATAAATTCAAAGGAAGCTTAGATGGAACTTATAATTTAGACATGAAAGTTAGGAATTCTCATTTTGTATTCTAAAATATGCTCAACCACATATCTGTCATGCATTTAGAATCAGTTAACAGTATTAGAGATTGTTCTACATGCTTGCAGAGTCATTCTGTGTGTGAAAAGCTTGGCTGGAGGTTTAATTATTGGAAACTTGATTGGAGACTCATCAAGCTTTCATGAGACAAATTACTTAACTGCACAGTGTCATTGCTTTCCTGCCAATGAAGCACCATCATATGCCAAGTGGAATAGTAATAATCCCCTTGTTTATGAGTACATTTTAGTGGTTAATAATCTTTACTGATTCACGTCAGGCTGGACCCAGCGGCGTCTACCTTCCATGGACACAGACGACTTTGAGACGATCCCCTCCAGTGCAGAGGAATCCTCTTCAGAAGAAGAAGGCAACAATAAAAATGTAGGTAACGCTCAAGATTGCGGTTCACTTTGGCCAGAAAATGTAGGACAGTTTAAAGATATCACTTGGAGCATTACTGGGCCTACTTTTAAAATGTATTTAATCGTGAAACTGAACAAAGTAAAAGTAAAACAAGACATGAGTTCAGTACCACTCAACGTTGTGAAACCTTGGCCCAAGTGAAAAATGTAGCTCGACCCAACCAATTCCGGTCCTGCTGGGTCACGTCAGCTTTCACCATACATCATCACATTCTATGATCACTCACTGTCCCTCGAAAGCTCTCCACTCATCCTTTGTTTCCTCTCCAATCATCCTTCACTTTCCCTTCTTTTCTACTAAATCCCCTTATAAACCCCCAGAAAGAGGACCACTTCGCTGCTAAATTATTTCCTGTGGACGTGTCTCGTTAGAAGCGGGCACTGATGACTTGACATTTAAGAAACGAGGGAGGAGAGACGAAAGACGGGGAGAATTATAGCTGCACAGGTCTGCCGGGTATGGCAGCCTTTCCAGATCCATTATAATCTGCGTACAGTACAGTAGAGAGCCACACAGGCACACCAGCAACACACACACTGAGCATGTTAGTGACACACACATGCACACATTCTCATTTTTGCATTTTTGCATCATGCGATAGGTGGAAATTTAAAATATGTATTTATCAACAGGGACCAAATTGTAAATCCCGCCTGTGGATGCAACTTGCAGACAAACAAAGAAGTGAATTTCTATTGTGTCGTAATCAAAACCTAAAATTGTCAATCGTTTGTGAAAACTGTAAAGGGGAAGGCAGTTTGCAGTTGGCCTGTCAAATATGAATCCTTTTGAATCCCTTAAAGCTGTACTGATCAATATATTTATATACACACAATTGGACTTACATTAATCAAGTGGACTCCAATGTGTGTTCAGCTTGTTGTGGAGTTCAGCCCCCCCAAAAACCGAATTTTTGCAGTTTTAACAAAGATATTCAAATTTCACTTCAACATTTTAAAGTCACTAATGGAGCGACGCCTGCGAGCTAGTCCAGGTAGTCAACTCGAGCTGCACTGCTATACACACGTGACATGCCTCACTCTCCACAACCATCTACCAAACACACCCTCCCCATTTGGCGGTCTATTTAAGTTGCAAAAATGTCCCATCTCTCCCTCTGCCTATCAATGCCACTGCTGCCCTGCATCAGTATTGCTGCCTGCTCTTTCAGCCACCCAGCATCCACCTGCAGACTCCGGCTAAGGGGGTTTAAGATATTTGCTCATCACTCCCCAATATCTCTAAGTAAGCATATCTGTGGGGAGTGATGAGGTCAGAGCCTAGATGCCAAACTCTAACTGCTGCTATAATAAACATTTAAAACGTGAGTTGTCTGACTGAACTGTTATATTTTAAAGATTTAACGTAACTCAAAGACTTAAAAACGCTACAGTTTTGAGTAGCAGCCTAATTGATGTTCACAACCTGTAGCTACAACCTGAACATGAGATGAGCAGTAGAAAATATGGAATTTTGATTAGATATGTATCTGACACATTGAAATAACAGGTTTTTATTACTTTTCCACATCTTATTTTTAACATAACAGCTACTTGCTCCAAACACTGGAGGTCCTGATTATGAACTATTACATAGTTAAGCTTAAAATAATTTGATACTGTATGCAAAACAGGGAGATTCCAACCACTGAAATATATATGACATGACCAGCTACAGTAGATTGTTTAACTAGAGAATAGTCACCACTCTGTTGGTCTGCTTTAAGTGCAAGTGCAGTTCAGTTTAAGTGCTCTAACAAATTATATATGGCTGAGTAATGGCAAAGCATGTTAACCACATTTCACTTAATTCATGTTAATTAGCTTCAGCTCGTATAACCAGCTGCTGGGGACATTTGTCAATTTAATTTGAAATAAATGCAGTTTCACTCAGTCATTTCTTTCTGCAGGGTGACAGCGGTCGTTTCCAGGTGCAGCTGACCTATCAGTCTCATGAAGCGCGAGACCTCACTCTGGAGACGGGGGACCTGGTCCAGTTTCTGGAGGAAGCGGAGAACGGGCACTGGTGAGTTCCAGTTGGCTCCACCGTACAACTGTGGGTAGTCAGTCAGCTTGTTCCTACCCACTCATTGTTTCCCTTGTTTAGCTGCAGCTCCTCCTGACTTACAGCACTATATTTGAAACCTCTGGAGAAGTTGATCCCCATCTGCCAGTTCAAACACGTATTGTTCCTAAATAAAGGTGCGAGAACATAAACTTACCAGTTTGTTCCCAGGACAACAGCAGCAATCATCTCACAGATGAAGCAAAAATAAACGGTCTGACATTGCATTATTAATTCAGTCAAATAATTACTTAATAATACTTTATTTAGTGCACTCGTGCTGAGCATCTCATTCACTCTGTGTGCCCTCAGTAAACTATAATTGCAGTGCAAGTTCTCTGTTTCCACTCTCATTTGTGGAATGTGTTTTTTTTTAGTTCTCTTAAGGAGTTTATATTATATAGTTCTGGCTCAGCATTTTTTGCAGAAGACTTCTATTATTGAAGCACAGTCTCCATAGTAACAAAAAGACCATAGTTTACCTATTACTACTAATTTCTATTATTTGTGCTACAGCTTAAATATATGAGAAGCTCATTTTTAATTAAAGAGTAACTCCACCCTCAGATTCAGCTAGAACCCTCTCTCCCAGCAAATTTAAAAAATGCAACAGTGAGGGAACGTCAACTGTAGGGGGCGTGGCCTCGTGGCTACGTAGTGTGTGGGTCAGTAGACACGGGGGAGACTGACTGACACTGATTAGAGTCTTTTTTTATATACATTTCATGACGTAGACAGGTCCCAACCGGTTCACTATGTCAGCGTTGGCCTCGCAGGTTCAGGGCTGATTTAAAACAGTAGATGGTGTGTTGAGACATTTCCAACCCATGAAATGCTGATTTTTATACATGTGGTAAGAAATGTCAGTATTAACAGCAGCACTGATGTGTTTCATCACAGTACAGTCATATCATTTAGTTTACAGCTCAAAAAACAGGTTTAAGTGTGCACTACCTCTTTAATTATCACAGGTCAGCAAGTGAGAAAATAAGTAATTTTATAAGCTTAGCTTCTAACATATCAGGTCCAGGAGCACAGCCAACATTTAGGGCAGAAATGACTTGTGTAATTTCAGTAGGTAAAATTCTTCTAAAAGTAGCGACTGGTAGTGGTAGAGAAAGGCTGGGTTCAGGGTTGTATATCAGAGTCAATATTTTGTTCACCTCACGTACTGCATATATGGAGGAGAATTGTTGGAAACATCTTATCAATCCAAAATGAGGACTTAATCACTTCTGACTACAGCCCCAAATGACCATAGATGTGAATCAACACCTCTCTGACACAATGTCAAGAACAACAGTAACATTTATTACAGGACTGTTGTTTTAGGTTGCAGTACATGGTGAAGAGATTTCTACTTGTCTCATCACTGTCTGTGGTTCTGTGGAGATATTATGAGTCACTAATAAGCCGGTTAATGTGCTTTTATTTAATATGTTATTGCAGTTATGATAAATCCCCAGCTTATTTTTGTTCCCAGTCGTCCCCGGGAAAATAATTTGTGCATTTACGGTGGATCAAAAGCTTCTTTATGCATCCATTATGTGCCCGTCAAGGTACTCATGGTTTTCAGTCTAAATCTGTACCTGTACCTGATCTTGTAACCCTATTTTTCAGGGTGTGCATGTTTACATTTGAGTCAGGCTGGGAATGGAACCCCACCACCAACCGACATATGTTTTTAGTATCAAAAACAGTCAAGGACCAAAAGTTGGCATAAAATGTCTGGTCACAATCTTATTTACTCATTCTTTAAATCAAACTTTTGCCAATTTTAGACTATTTTATGTAGGCAAAGTTCTTGCTTGTAGTTAGATATCGTTTAACATTTGCGAAATCTAGCTTCTTCTGTTATGTAATTGAAAAAATATATTTTGTAGAACACATATTTCTCAAAGTCAGGTATTGGAAATCGTATCATTTTGGTATCATACTGAAACTCAGGTTTTGTATCAGACCTAGTATTGAATTATATGAATTTAAAACAATTCCCAACCCTGTATATAAATCTGGACAAATGAACATGAGTGCCTTACAATATCAGTACATGCCAGTGGTATGTGGTATATATGCTCTCATACCTTGTAACACTCCAACCTGCCCACGGTGTACCCCGCCTCTAGCTTAATGCATGCCGGGCCCCAGCCTCCCACGACCCTGAAGAGCATAAAAGGATATAGAAAATTAATGGATGGACCTTACTGCGGTGCAAAACAACAACACCATAAACTTCAGATATTGCGTTGAATCCCTCCTCTCTGACAGGGTGTCAAGACAAATCGGACATTAAGCTTCAGAAAGCCAGCATTTGATGCAGAGCTGTTATGTTGGATTGTGTTAGATGGTATTAGTGTTGATGATATTATGTAGTTTTGCATGAGGAAAGCCTTTTTTCCACTTCCTCCACTGCTATCTGTAATCATTGCCCATACCATGGCTTCCCTGGTTAAAAGTCTGTCTAGAGTTTGGTCCACATTTATCAACCAAGCCCAAGAAAGGAAATGAGACTAGTGCAACAGCTGCTCCTCTGCTGCCCTGCTCTCTCTCTTTACCAGGATTAAAGGCTCAGTGTGGCTCGTTTGGAATTCAAATTGAATTCACTATAACATTACCCTGTTGAAGCAGTGGGAGATACGACAAAACGTGTGACTACTGGTCTGTTGCCAAATCAAGGGAGGGGGCTGAAAACACAATGGCTTCAGATGAATAATAAATCTCTGTTCCATTCACCCCACCACCACCATCTATCCTTTTGGCTCCGCAAAAAAACAGAGGCTACTGCCTTTATGGAGAAACAGCCTTTGGAATCCATCGTTGAAAGAGTGGTTTGGTCTAATGCAAGCTCTCTGCATTTGGACGTGACTAATACTGTGTTAGATAAAAGCTTCACTTGCTTTGAATATGCTCATTTTTCATCAGCTCATGCATATTTCAGCCCTTAAAACGGTCTCCTGCCGTCTGCATCTATGGGTCTCACTCACACTCGCCTTTCCTCCCCACTTGAGGAAAATGAAGAATTCCTAAGTCCTCCCTTTTTCTTTAGCTTTTTTGTTGGATCAGAGTTAATATACAACTGTATAGAACTTTACAGAATGTGACTGATGAACTGTGTGCTGCTGTGTGTGTCGTATACACCCTCATATATGCTGTATGCATGTGCATTTGTGTATGTATGTGGTTTTAGGTACGTGTGTGTGTGTACACTACTGATAGTCACTTTTTCCAACACAAGCGGTAATATGCTTGTTAACGTACACCTCCCATGAGGGCGTTGCACCTTTCCAGATTTAGGCTTTCATTTCACACCCACAACACACACAGTGTCCCTGTCCCAGCCCCTGTGGGCTTGCTGTTGGCAATGTGTGGTATATTTGTATTAGGGCTGAGAATACATTAGCACATCTGACCATATCCTGTCAACACTAAGTCACAGTATGAGCAGAATAAAGAGAGAATTACTTCACTCTGATGTGTAATGCCAGAGTTTTGCAGCAATTTCCTATGTCCTCAAAGTCAACTTTTCAGAAAGTAGAGGCGTGCTGGTGGCTCGGCGGGAAAAAGAGGCAGATTACGGTCATGATTTGGTAACCACGACTGATTAGACAGAGTTGGACAGAACCCATTCCAGTCTGAGCCAGTTGCTCTTCTTGCTGACAATGTTAAGAGATAAAATCATACCAGCCTGAGAATTTATGGCCAGTGCCAATGTTCAGTGCTAATGCAGGGGGTGGTATGACCTTTATACAGAGAGGTGGGAAGTAACCCTAACCCTCCCCAACAACTTTTACCAAGGGTTTCAGCTGCCTTACCATAACCATACCTTAACCATAGTTTATTTGCCATAACCATGACCTTTCCCTAACCTTATCCTTACTATAGTTTGCGCAGAAATGTTGAAAGAAGTATTTTTTTTAATGAACATTGTCATTGTATGTTACAAAACGTCATTGAACATAATCTGAATTGCCCCATTTCAACGCTCCGTCTGGCGATAGCATTACATCATACAGTGTGTGGTGTTTCAGTTGTGATTGTTTGCTTTTAATAGGTAATATTGTTTTATAATCCAATTCATCAGATTACTGTGCCGAACTACAGCTCAGCTGAAGCTCACTTTGCTCTTACAAAGTTTACTTACCTCCAACTCTCTGCACAGTTTGCCCAGATCTCTTCCTCCACCATTAATGTCATGTTTTGTTGCCTTTTTCTTGTAAGTTGCACCATAAATGAGTAAGTCAAACTGTATTTTAAGATGTTCATTTCCGTTTTGGTATAGTAACAGATGACAATTTGTATTTTTGCAGGATTTCTGGGGTTGCCTGGTGGTGCGACTCTTTAAATAGTGCACCTCTATGTGCTTCTTTCTGACTGTCAGGACTTGAAAGCTTTTATTTTTGATGGAAGTCATTATTTGTAGGTTTCAATATCCTTCAGATCAATTTCAGCTTCAAGAGCAGCTTAACAGCTGCTGAAAATCTTATTTTTGCTGACCCTCAGAGGTTTAACCTCACACCTTGCTGAAGTGACATACAGGTTTATTCCAGGACACTGTGACATCACTGTTGGGTGTGGTTACAGGTGCAACAGAGCACACTTCTGAGCTCACCCAGAAGTGATGCTGTGGTGTAAGACGTGCAACAGACTTAGAGAGAGGGCAGTGAAACACTGCTTTTCAGCCTGGTGTTAAGTTACTCTTTAATAAAGGCACCATACAGTATATCTGTCATCCTGGGCTTAAATCCACTCCACCCCCAGTTCATTATTATTCAGTTAATTATGTTATGTAGTTACATTACGGTATGTTTTGACATTTGATCTAGAACTTCCTTTCTCATAAGGTTATTTCTGTTCTTCAAAGAAAAAAAAAGTTACTTTAGTTAAACAGTTACTGTTACATAGCAATTCCCTTCTAAGAAATAAGAAAACTATGGGACCTGTAAAATAAAGTGTTACTGTATTCACCTCCACTGCATTGTGTTTCATGTTCTAGGCTAGTCAAGAACCTTTTAACAGAGGAAACAGGGCTGGTGCCGTCCACTATACTGCAAACAGCATCTGAAGGAGGTCACTCATTAAGTAACAACACTGCTACTTCTGACTAACCGCTGGCAGCCTTGCTGTAACACACCCACTCACTCCTCCCTCCCCTCCATTACTCCAACTTCATCATGGTATTGGCCAGGAGGGATTGGGTGGGATTGGGTGGGCCGTTGCTCTGGGAGAGGGAGGGACTGTTGGATAGGGTTCAGGTTGGATGGAAGGATGGAGTGGAAGGAGATGGCGGAGCTTTGGCTTGTTTCTCAGTTGAATAATCAGAGCATGATGTCACTCTACCACACTGTCCCAATGATTTCTCTCTCTCGCTCTCTCTCTCTCTCTCTCTCTCTATTATAGATGCTGGGAGTGGATGTAGGAAGAAAAAACATTTAGATATTATACTTTTTTTTTGTAAAAGGCTAATAACTACCAATGCAATGAACACAGACTAGAACCAAAATCAATTGATTGTATAATGAAGTTACTATGCATTGAATTTATTGACTCCAAAAATAGGATTTAGAGTTAAGTTACTCCTTAAATGATCCAGGAGACTCGTGTGTTGAGGAACAGTGACGATGTCATTGAAAAGAAAACTTTAAAATAGGAATTAACAATGGGGACGAATACTGAGGGAGATAAGTGAGAGCTCCATATACACACGCCTTTTATATCTATCGGAACTTTCCAAGCAATGCAATACTGTGCTAAGTTCATGGTTTGGTGCCACAAATTACTTTTTGTACAGGACAGCCACTCCTGGGCTCTTTGCTCGTCCTCTCTCTCTGTTCTCGCGCTTCAATGTCCCCTCTGTCCTCGATCCATCTCTCCACCATCACCCTTTCATGCCGGCTTGAAGGCTGGTCCTTGAAATGTTTGCCGTGGCCTTGCTTGTTTTGTTACGGAACTCTGTCCGCCCCTCTTCAAAACAACTATCCCTTCCTTCACCTCACTTGCCCTCCTTTTCTGTTCCTTTTATCTCTTTTTTTTCTTCTGTTTCTGTTTTTTTCCACACTTGGAGGACAGAACTCCACGCTCTAGCAGTTAACCTTCAGTATTTTGGTTAAGTGGAGCCCATTTACAAAAGGCCTCTTCACCTGTCTGTTGATTGGCCATGTCGCCTTCTCTATGATTCTTTATGCACTCTACCTCACTATTATGCAGATACGCCTCACTATTATGTCTCCTTGTTTTACACTCCTATTAAAGCTGCATATTTTGGTGTGTTATGTTTTATTGGCACTGCAGTACGGGCTGAGCATCCCTCTTCTTAAACACTGTGTTTGAATGCCACAGTTTGTCCATATTTCCCCATGCTTGTTTTGTATATTATATAATACGTTTTTAAAGTTTAATCTGACTTGAATTTTTGTTGTTTTTCCAGATATCTTCAGTGATCTGTGTACAGCAGCACTCTCCGACTCGAACGAAAATGAAGCCAGTACGTGTGGAGATGTGTTTCAGGACAGTGTATAAACATGGCTGACTATTGTAGTTCATCGCATTGGACTACAAACATTTTTAATTTCCTATGATGGACTTTAAATATCAACAACTATTAGTTTTCTACTTGCAGTTCTTCATGTTGGACTATAAATACGGCCTGCTATTGTTTTTCAACTGTAGTTTTTCTCACTCACTGGAGCTTCTCAGTGAAGCCTCTGGGAAAAGCAGGAACCTTAACATGCCTGAATGCCATATAAGACTTTTAATTCAAGAAAGACCCAGCTACCAACTGAGAACTGGAGAACTGAAGCCTGCATGGATGTGGACACCGAACTTTATACCCAAAGTTGGATGAATTCAGATTATGTACTGCAGAAAATGTAATTCCCGAGTGGTTGGGCTGGATACCTGAAAACTCAAATCCCATTTCTGACTTGGAAAAACTCTTTCAGACCAGGTTCTGCCTCTGCCTCTGCTGACCTGCTTCAGCTGCTTCAACTTTTCAGGTTCAAAATACAAACTCTTTACAAAAGCTGCAGTCTCCAGAAGAACCTAGAAGTTGTCTTGCTTGCCTTTCTTCACCCTGGTACAGCACCCACATGTCATTATGTTACATCAGATATATTATTTCAACGTGCCTGCTGTCACCCTGTACACTAGCAAATGATCTGTATAAATTGCTCCAAGCGGTTAAGAGACATCATATTTGAATTTATAACCCAGTTGTTCTTCTCTGTGCACCAAAGGAGAAAGAATATTTATTTTACATATGGTCTACTCCATCTGGAAAAAAACTTGTTTCATATCCTCCTTTGTTTTGGACAAACACCTTTTATTTTCTGGCGACCTGACTAATGTAAGTCAAATATTAACTCTCCATCTAGCTGTGTTTTGGTCTTCACCAACCTTTGAGAAATATAACTGGGTATATTCTCTGTGTCTAGACCAGTTATTCGCTTTGTATGTCTGCCTTGTGGTACCAAGCAAGGTGGCTTGTTTGCTTAAAGCAGCTTTCTGCTGCGTCCAGAAACAACGTTGATGAGCGCGGTAGGCCCAACCAGTAAGTGCACAATGAACTAAAGATCCATAGAGCTGAGCGGAACTGCAGAGTTTGGTGATAATTCTCTACAGATTTGTCACTATGAGCAATTGCCTTTCACATTACACATAGTCATTTGACTCATTGTTTATATTCTATTGTATAAGTATTGATTGGTGAAGCCTTGAAAAAAAACAAGTTTGCTAATTCAGGGGTGCAACAATTGAGAAAATCTAATTCTAAAAGAATCAGCTAATGACAGCTACATTACTTTCCAGCAGAAAATGCCTGTGAGAAATAAATCAACCGTAATCGTGTGTTTCCAGTTTATTCGTTCTACATGCACAGTGAATAACACATAGAAGAAGCCAAATGGCTTTTGATGGAAATTAAGCATTACTGCAGCACATCTCTTTTTTAGATGAATGGGGTGGTGGTGTAAATCATGTTTCAGGAAACAGATTTATCTCTGTAGCATGTTATGCTACTTGGACTCATTTCCACATAATGGGATTTTCACTAGCAAGCTTTTTAAGTACATTTCACACTTTGTTTTGCTGCATGCCAGCTGCTATCTATAGGCAGGACATGTTCAAGCATTGTGTGTCTGATTTGTGTGCATGCAAACACTTCATGCACAATAACTCAGAAAAGATGTTATCCAGGCAATCAGAAACCCAGATATGAGTTTGTGGACCATTATGACTAAGCTCATTTTCAATGGATACAATTCAGAATATTGTATTAATTATTGGACACAGATCTCTTCATGTCCTGTTTATTTGTCTCCACATCCATATAGCATTGGTTCATGGCTAGCAGTGTTCAGACACAATCAGAAACCAAATTGATTGTATTCTAACCATGAAATTCCTTTTCTTTTTTAGCTTTGCAACAGCATTATCAGATTCACGAGAGTCTTATTAATCCACTTTGAAAGCGCTTACACCGTAAGCCAGGTAGGCTGAAAAGGAGTTCTTTGACATGCACTCATGTCCTTTTTTTTTTTTTTTTTACTACAGTATGTTGTGGGAAAAGTCAGGGAACTGTTAGGCTATTTGCTGCAAGTGATTTTTCAGGGAAATGTTTTTTTAGCAAACAGGGCCTGGGCTGTTTCCTAACATCAGCTGTATAAGTTTCGCCTCTTGAGTGAGGAAAATAGCACTGTACACTGAATGTTCATTCATAGAGAGGGCCGGGAGGACATTTTGGTCAATGTAAATAAACATCAGTGTTAGTTTATTGCATATTTCTTTGAGGTAAGATCGATTTTCTGTATGACTGCTGTATCGTGGCACACTATTCTCCTTCAGAGGCTTTTCGGTATTGTATTGCATTTCTACCGACAGATTGAATTCTATGTACTATCCACTGTAACTTATTGGAAATAGAAAGAAGAAACCAAAAGGATATCAAAAGGATTCACCTGATGACTGAATACAAGTCAGAATGTAAGACTTAGTTACTCAGTAATAAAACTACAGTAAGTAACTGGGATCAGTCTTTGAAAACAAGTTTAAGCACCCTGACCTTGATAAGCAATTAAAAAATGAATGCTTGGATGATGCGTAGATGGACAGGTTAGATGGGTGGGTGGATGGATGGATGGATGGATAGATAGACAGATGTTTTGATACTAAATGGGTTTACAATCTGTAACAGAAGGCCAAACTCTATTAAAAGGTCATATACATTAATATGAATTTCATTATAAAGAAATACACTCCTCTTGAACATGCTGTGTATTTTGTTTATCCTATGTTAAATGAAAAATATTGTATCTTTGTAAAGAAAATATTTCTACTGTACTGTATCCTGCTGCAATTCAATTGCCATTTAACTATATTATAGAATGCATCAAGTCTATATTGTGCAATCTGTCATTGTAATGTACATATTGGTTCATTGTGATAATATGCATTTACAATATGAATTTTGTCACCCTGTTTTTGTTTTTTTTTTAAACTTTCTTTATTCCAAACTTAAAAATGCATGCAAGACCCAGATTTGATACATAGAGGTGCTAGATTTTAAATTAAGACCACATTTTAAGACCATGTTACTTCCTGTTGAAAAAGAAATGTTCCTACCAGAGCAAGAAGACCACATACAATCAGACAACATCCTTTGATATCAGCCACTATGTCATTATCCAGGTGAGCTAACCAGTTTTTGCTCTGTTTGTCCTAGAGGAACAGCACCCTCCCACTGTTTTGTGTCATTTCGATATCTTGCGTGCAATAAGTAAACTGTGCTGTAGAATTACTGAAGCATGCACAAATGAATAAATCATCACAAGAACAAACAGAACAAAAACAATCTGTCACCTCGTTGAACAAATTTAAGGGATGTTAAAGATGACAAGCTGTGTTTAACAAGCAAAACCCAAAATATATCAATTTTAGTCCAAAATAAAAACAAAGCTGTATTAAATCCAAGTGGTTCATTTAGATTGTCCATGACTTAAAAACTTCCACTATTTATTTTGCACTGCATTAAAGTGGTACGTGTGCAGTGATTAACAAGTGCTGCAGTAATGTAGCAACTGTAGAGTGTTGAGGGGATATGGACAAATGTAATGAAAGCAATAAGTGAACAACATTAAAGGAAAACTTCTGTTTATTACAAATTGTGTTTTATTTTTGTAGGTCTGACTATCATTTCTATCAGAAATGATAACATTGTACTCAGCAAAGTGATTGCTGAGATCTGGGAACACAGTAACATTGCTGCAATAAAGTCCAAGGGGGCAAGAAACACGAGCAGTCAGACGATCAGACCGGTTGTGAACAAATTTCCAGGTTAGCCAAACTTATTTGGAAGCAAAAACAAAGGTGAATGGTAAAATAATCCAAAAACTCTCAGCTGTAAACATCCATCACAGTTTACAGATGACTTCCTGCTTCAGCTTTGACCAGCTTGCTGTAGTACACACTCAAACTTTTCCACCAAGATCATTTTTTTTAGGTACAACTGGCCAGTATGAACACTTAAATAGCCCTTATTTAAATCATTATGTCCTAAAAGTTGTAAAGTTCACTAATAGCCGAATCTAGAGTTAAAGAGTCACTGTCATTCATGTGAGTGAGCCCAAGACCGAGCGGTTGGGAGGCGGGGTTAAAGGAAGCGCAAATGCTTTATGGGCTTTAGTCATTAGCATTCATGTGGCTGCTGCAAACTCATCTTTCTTTTTATAGGCATTCAAGAGGAAATCTTTTCAAGTCATCAAGGGTGCAATCATAAAACTATTTCTTTGCTTCATTCTTGACTTTCTCTGTGCGTCAATGTAGACCCATGAACAAGACGAAAAACACCAGCGTTTCACTTTGTGTTGTAACAGTGACTTTGGCGTGCCTGTAAAGCCCAGTTCAGAGCAAAGATTTGCGACGAGACAAAACCATTTTAGGACGTTGCAGGGAAAAGTTGCAGCGGTGTGAACTGGCCCGTCTCAGCTCGACTCAAGCCGGCTGATGGCGTCGCCTGCGACTCAGCTTGTCAAGTCGCCAGCGGTTGCTTTTAGAGCGTAAGGCACATCACTTGTTTCAACAGCCAATCAGCTCGTAGCAAAGTAACGCACTATCACTATCGTCATTCATATTATAAGACGCCAGTTGCAAAAATGCCTGAAAAGCCGACAGTTACAGCGAAAGTACAAAGAGTCGTTGCTATGGAAACGATACGCCGTCTTGTCTCGTCGCATTGGTGTAAATTGGCAGGTGTCAGAATCGGCCCATTGCAAGTAGCTGCAAGTTTCAACTCGTCTCGTCGCGAATCTTTGGTCTGAACTGGGCTTAAAACAGTGAGAAAATACTGTCTCTTTGCTATCGGTTGAACAGAAGGTTGAACTATACAGACTAGTATACTGAGCAAGCGCAAGCCCCGAGACTGAGAGAGAAGAAAGCACAGTGAGAATGGAAGAGATGTGATCTTTTCCCAACACCTCACAATGTTCTCTTTCTCCCAGACCAGACTTGTGTCAAGAAAAGATGGGTGTTCAAACGAGATGTTATTAAAGTCTGTGCCAAGCAGGCAGAGATTTTACTTGCTGTCTGAGAATAAAGAAATACAAATAAGACAATAAGTAATAAGAAATAGGAGGGGAAAAGGTAAAAAAACTGACTTTACTCTGTCTTTGTTGCAGACATGGCTATCAAGGTGACAAGTGTAAATGGCTTTTCTGTATGTTGAAATATGTGATGAAATACAGGCACCATCAAAAGCCCTGGTGTATTTCTGTTCTTTTGTCAGTGATCAATGGCTCCTCAGGTGTGGTGGAGTGGCGCCTCTGCATCATTACCATTCTAGCTGGGCATCTGCTCCCCCACCAAGATGAAGAGAACAAGCTATTAATGTTAGACTTAAAGCATAATGTATTCTCTCTGTCTGTGACTGGTGCTAACTTTTTTATCTGCTTTCTACTGCCCCCAGATGAAAGCATAATTTAAAGGGAGGAGACGTGTGTTATAAAGTCTTAAATGCTCCAGATTGTCTGTCTGGCCTCAGACACAGACATGGAGATGAGTTAAGGCTGCCATTTGTATCAGGACGCTTACAGTTACTTACTTTTCAAACTCTCAAATCTCCTAAAAATATGTTAATATACAACTACTATATACTACTTAATATATACTTTGATGAAAGTGCATTACATTTTGTAAGAAATGTAATACCGACCCGATTACGTTTTTTAAAAATAATAACAGGGAAAAGTCTTTTTTTTTTGTTTTCCCTACAATAATCGCTCCTGACAACTAAAGCACGATTAAGGTTTCTATCAATTAACCAATTAATTTCAATGGAATCACTGCCATCAGTGAATTTGCTCATAGCATGCTTATGCATGTGGATACCACATTCCATGAAAGTTGGCGCATAGACCAAAAAAGTAGGTATTTTTGACGCTTAGTGTGAAAAATGTAATAATAGTTTTAAAGCCGTTTATTTTGTAATGATTGTGTATGGGAAAAAGTTTGGGCCAGTATGGTGTGTGTGGCCATTACTGTAAAATTGCCTCACTGCCAGTGCTGTTCCTGGGGACTTTGTTAATCTTTTGCATCCAGTTTAAATTTCGAGGGAATGGAGGGCGCTATTATATCTATTAGCTAAGCTTGTGTTAACCACAGACCTTATTTCAAGCATTGAACCAAAAACCTATTCAAGAAACCCGTTGACTTTGAGATGAGGGAACCAGAAGTGCAAAAATGCTGACTCATTTATGGGTTTTAGGACTCATTCCTGCAGCACTCTACTAATGTGAAGATCACAGCAGACAGTGAAAGTAGCACTGGTGACAAGCTCTGTTAGTTTCTCTTCAGAACTCTCCCCCATTGCTGTTGCCATTTGTTGAGAGTGTGCTTCTTAGTGTATTTCACATCCTGCAGCTACACGGATGCGTTGCAAAGAACAATCTGAAGGAACACAGGATACATGCAAGCAAGTATATCACAAGTCTCAAAGAAAAACGATGGTTTAATTAAACTTGGGTTTTATTTTCATAAATATGTCCAACGGCAATCAGGCAATCAGACAGGTTTTAAACTAACCAACAGTTTAGTCAGATTATCTAAACCTCTTTCACCTGGTAAACCTGAAAGAAGGTACACTTGAAATGTTGCTAATAATCCCACATTGTACAGGAAAACTGTACACAACTATGGCAGGAACTGTAGGTCAAAGTTCAACCAAATTGAACTGTAAACTGTGATGGATGTTTACAACTGACAGTTGGTTGATAATTTTGCTGTTCGCCTTAATTTTCTCTTCCAAATAGACTTCAGATCAGATCTGGGGCTTTGTGTTCAACTAGTCTGTTCTTGTATCATCTGACTTCTTTTAAGGGATGTCGTCCCATTCCGAGATCTCAACGATTACTATTTTAAGTACAATGTTTTCATGACTGACAGAACTGATGGCTGGAGCTACAAAAATAAAACCCAACTTGTAATAAACCGTAGCCACCTTTACATGTAAGGCTGACTATGGCTGGACCAATCTTAACTTTTTTGTCATGAAAGTGACATTTGCACTGATACATTACTATTTGACTGATTATACATTTCCTTTTGTTTCTTTGTCAATAACCTGTGATTTGTGAAAAAAATTCTGATTGGATTTTATGAAACATGAGCAAAGTATTCAACTCACTTTCACATTTTACATGTCCAAAATTACCCTAACAGACCCGATGGGGGTGCAACAGTTACAAGATGGCAGTTATAAGACAAACATGTTTAGCCCGAAATTTGTAACTTAGTTTTCTTACGTTGGTGTATACCATAAGTTTACACCATAAAAACATCCTCAGAAAATGGCATATAACTGCAAAAACAAAAAGCAGTTGGAAAAAGAGTTTGGCTGCTTTTTACGGATACTACTGCTTTTATATCTGTATATATTGTGGCCTGCTTATTTCTCAAGAATGGGTAGTCTCCCTCAACTTTCGTGTGTATTTATATTTGTGTGTGTTTGGTGACTGAGCGTCAAAGAGCAGAGGACTGAGCTAGAAATATAAAGGTTTGAAGTGCAGAGAGGACAAAGCTGGGTAGAAGGAAGATAAGGTCTTGATAAAGCTTTGTTCCGCACAGTGAACCTCCTGAGGGCTGAATACAGAAAGACAGGAGGAGATTGTGTCTGTGTCTGTGTCTGTGTCAGTAAGATGACTGGAGGAGTGGTCTGACAGGCCCAGGAATGCGACAAGCATACTAAGGATTTCACAAAAGTCAAAGTAGAAGAAGAAAAACAAAGGAATTGCTGGAAGTGAATGTCTTCACTCTCCTCGAGACCGCATGCTGCTACCCAAAGGGCCACTGTGTGTGTGTCTGTTTGTCTTTTTAACTTTGTGTCTGTGCGATTGCATCATTGTGTATGTGTGTACATGCATTTGTGTGTGCTTGAGTGTGTAATGTGACAGATTGTTGTAGTAATGTGTTGCAGTTCTATTGTTGAAGCCGTTCTTTGCCTTCACAAAGACAGAAAGGTGAGGTACATTCTCCAAACTCCGGTCATTCCAGCAAGTTGCGTCTTTATGCGGCTACTATAGGACTAGGATTTGGTCTGAGTGTTAAAACTGAATTAGGGTCAAAGTCATGTGGGTTCAGCATTTTGATGCTGTTTTGCTTCCTTAATTAGACATATTTGTGGCTGAAACAGGATTGTGTTGCAGATTATAACATGTTTAAAAAATCATGCATGCTTTAATAGAGTTTAGACATCAGAAGCTCATTGTTCCTAAAGTTGAACCAGCCACACAGACACAACCATGTTATCCTAAAAAAGTTATCTGGGTAGCATGTTGCTGCTTTGGAAATGAGACCTCATTAGACCTGGTATCAATAAGCGTTCTTGTTATCTCGATTCTGCCCACATTGTGATTGTATCTCAGTTACAAATTAGGTGGGGCTGACAAAATTATCAACAAATGCGGTGTTCCTCAGGTTAAAGGAAGCCATCTATGACATTCTTGAGGGACCACAAGGGTCATGTAGCACACGAAGCCAGTGGAAGTGTGGATTATTTTCTTAAGAATATGGTCACACAAGGTTGTATTTATGCCTGGGTGAGATTCAGTCATGCTGTGAGCCAAACCATCTCCAGATGTGGTCTGGCCAATCCAGTCACATTCTGATTGCAATGCATTCTGCATGCATCAACATGCCTTTTCCCAGATACAGATCAGATGTCCAAATGCAGATCGCATGTTAATACCAGGTGTAAATGAGGTCTTATGTTGGACAAAAATGCAAGTAAATTTAATTCATTTAAATTATTTTTAATAATGTGTGAGGTTCTTAAAGTGACTAATTTGATTTAGTCAACAGATATAAACACATGTAAACTCATACCAAGGAATTTCATAGATTGGTATTTATTTAAAAAGATCAGATTTACCTCCATATGACAGCAACTCAGTATATTGCTGGTACGTGATGGATAGAAATTGAACAGGGACCCTGTTTTACACCCCTAGTACTAAGTGTATGTTTTTAAAATGTATTATATGTTGTTCTATTTATCTTTAACTCTAAGAGAAATGTTACTTTGGGGTTTAAATTTGTTTTTAGGGTTTAGGTCAGAACAAGTACTAGATTAGAATTCATCATGTAAGGATGAGAATTAAGAAGTGAACATAGTAAATGCAAGGTTCTCCCGAGTACAGTATAGGGATTCACTGATCTGATTCCCCAGATTGGCATCGGTACTGACACTGACCTTATTAAGTGGACAGATACACATTAAGTAGAATTTCTTGGTCAATATCATTATGAAAATTCATTTTTTCCTCTATCATTTACATTCATTCAGTCATGGTGGGCTGCAGCAATCCCTGACCTTGTGTGTGTGTGCTGAACACGCTTTTGTTTCTCTGTGCTGGAGAAACAAAAGCCAGTTCACAGAGCTGTGGTCCTTTTAGAAATCATGCTTTACTCTTTCATACAAAACCCATGTAAATGTGCTCTTCACCTCCCCTTTAGTTTGAGGTGAAATCCAAGCATCTCACACATATTTTATTTTTGATAGGGTTAGAGTACAGATACACCCAATCCCGAGAAGGAAAAGAAATTAGACTATAGTGATTCTGTCACAATTGTTGAAGCATGTGTTTTAATAACCATAGTTAAAATTAAAACGCATACATACCATCCTGTTATTTTAGGAATAATAGGAGAGAAAAGCATAAAGTACTGCATGGGCATTATAGTGCACTTGAGACACCACAAGTCCCTATGGGAATATTACATGTAAATATGAAATCAATGCAAAAGCAACTATTCAGTGAAGTAGCCAAGGAATACATTATTTTTCGAATAAGTTTGAATATTTTATTGATTTTTCAGGGTCAGCAATATAACACATGGCTTGTTCTACTGTGGAATATGAACAAATGCAGGAAGAAATTATCTGGTTATGCAGAGGAAATGTCGGGTTTTTTGGAGAGCAATGATTAAGACTGACTTCTGAAATAAGAATACCAATAGGTTTTGCACCTTCCTTTTTCATAGTTGCCAAAATTCTGTAGTTGAACTATCTAGGATATAACATTCGCAGTTAGTGAATGTCTATAGCTGTGTCTCAATTTAGGGGCCCCCATCCTTTGCAGGCTGTGTTTGAAGATCGAATCCGTCAAGAAGTTAAACACCTCATCCAGGCTAAAAGCAACAAATGCAGGAAGGACCGCGGGCAAAAACTCACAGACTGTGTGAATGTGTAAATTAACAGGCTTATAATATCAGTGGCCCATCATTAGGGCACAAACTATAATTGCATTTGTGTATTCCATTAAATGAATGTGTTGCTTAGATGTATTCTTATGGTGTGTATATGACAATTTGAGGCTTATTCTGAGTCTTGTTTGGCTCTAGAAGAGCTTTCTAAAGGTAATCAAGGTAATGTAATCTTGGGCTGAAAGACTACATCTTTTTAACAGAAAGCCTTACAATCTGGGGGTATGAAGTTTGAGAGATGTTAGCATACAAGGCAAGGAGGGACTCAAGTTGCATTATGGGAAAGATACTGCATTTTTGAAGCTTGATCCATACTAGGGACTAAATATCAGGATATCCTGGCTGTTTTCATTTGGACCATTCTTTTGTTAATCTGTCTCTTGTGAGTCCCCCAACGTCATGGAGCAATACTGAATTGCTTTAGTACAACTTTAATTTTCTGTCAATCAACTAATCATTTGATCAACTAATAATTTCACTGATTATTATTAAAGATCATACTGATTTCAATGGGCTGACTGGAACTGAAAAGTTTGTCCCAGCATCTGTATGTGCTGCAGTTAATGAGAAAGAGTTTGTAGTATTTTCATCATGATCCTTTTGATCTTAAGTCTGAAATGCCTTTAAACCTAAACCTTTATAGACAAGCTGATGGACTGTAGATCTCTACAGTTTTAATTGCAGATATGTTGGAAAAATGACTTTTTATTTCACATTTTCTACAATTCAAACTACTTTTAGAGGCTCTTAACTTGCTAGCAGAAGATTCGATACAACTAATTTGAAAGATAAAACACTCCTTGTCAGGAACTTAATGCAGTCGGGATTACGCTTTTCCCTCAGTGTTCACTGACAACGTATTTAATTTGTTTTGTGCCAACATATCCAGTCTTGTAATATAGTATCCCCTCATATCAACTACAGCATTATTAAACCTGTAAGTCCTTTCACTTCATTCACTGGAAAAAAGTTGCCGGTGAACATAATCCAGACAGCGATTACATTTCTAACCACAACATGATCGGGAAAGAAATGAGTATGTAATTTCTAAGCGACTGTATATACTATAAATACATTTTGTAGACATGCACTGCATATGTCAGCAGTAATGTTTTATAATTAAAAATCCTGTGTTTCATGTTTTTTGTTCTGCAGTGTACTTCCTTAAGGTCCCTGCTCATAAAAGTTACAAAAGAAATATGTAAATGCGTCACTTCCTGTGTGTGTGACAGTGATTTGGGATACTGGAAGTGTGAAGAGTGAATGCGTAGAGCCACAAATACTTTAATGACTTTCTTAAACTGATATACTGTAGGTTGAGTGACATTTGTGAACAGTAATTGAATCAGAATAACTAAAAGAAGTCAAATCAAACATGTCTTTTCTTGAGTATTAAATAGTTATTTACATGAAAGTCACGCTAGTTTTCATCTGTTTGACACAAGTGCTTTTTAACTGTTAAAGTAAAGACACTCAGTATTGCTGTACAGGTCCTAAATGTGTCTTTCTGACAACTACAGAAATCCTAAATAGACTGATTATGTTTGTATGTTGCAATTACATTTTCTGTGTCTGCGGTTCACAGACAGTATTAGAAAGAGGACATTTTCCTGACTTGGCAGTCGGTAGAAGAGAATGACAAGCCTATCTCCAGATTGCAGCAAAGGATGACTCCAATATGTGCTGATAGATACTGGTGTTGACAAGAACACTTTAATGATAACGGAACAAAATTGAATTGTTGCAGCAGGAAATAATGATAGACTCACAGCATGGGAAACATTTAATAGAAAATCAAACAGTATATGAATCAGAATTTGAAAAAGTTTGATAAACGTGTGACTGATAATTCCAATGCATTTAGTAGAATGTTTTCATGAGATGTACGGTATGGGAAAACGTCTGGACTCAAGAATTGTGAAGATGCAATAAAATAGCAGCAACAGCAACTAGTTGAATGTGTGATTAGAAATACAATGTTCCTGTGTACACACCTTGTATGTATGCAAGTATGACGTGTATATTGGTCTATCAGAAACTCTGAAACAGATGAATGGATTCACATAGACATGTGCCTGTCCTTCAGCTGCAAGTTGGAACTGAAGTAAGTTCTTATTAAATATTCTCAAGTGCATAAGTGTGTGTGTGTGTGTGTGTGTGTGT
>LKNJ01003443.1:42244-104239 GCA_002120245.1 Maccullochella peelii
TACACACACACACACACACACACACACACACAAACACACACACACACACACACAAATCAATCACCATATACAACAAAAGCCTCTCAAGACTAATGCTGTTTTCCTGAGTGAGTGGCTGTTCAGTGGGGGAGCTGTATGGTGCAACACTTCCCCCAAGAGGAGGATTGTGGAAAAGATCACTGAATGCCTCCCAACAAGTGTCTATGACAAAATGAAATATTAATTGGATCTTTTCAATAATAATAATAATAATAATAATAATAATAATAATAAGTGTAAATGTATTTTTTCAGTTTTAGGATAGAATTTTTTATATCGTAAAACTGAAAAAATAAACTTACAATGAAATATTTGTTCATTTACATCACCATGTGTTCAAACTGATTTTTTTTCCAGTTTAATTTGCACATGTAAAATAAATGCATTCTCCCCGACATGACCAGAGTATTACATTACAAACTTAATTACAGAGCATATGACATGCAACTCTTCCATATGTGTTCAGTGTACTGACATCAACATCTTCAAAAGCAGTGGTGGAAGTACTCAGATTGCTTACGGAAGTTAAAGTACCATTACAACAATGTAAAAATACTCCATTACAAGTCTTGCATTCAAACTTCTATTTAAGAAAAAGTACAGAAGCACTATCAGAAAAATATACTTCAAGTATCAAAAGGTAAAAGTACTTGTTCTACAGTAAAATGTCTAACATTATCAGGTTGTTAATACTGATGTATCAGTGTGTAAGCAGTTGTTGTTGTGGGTCGAGCTGGAGCTAGTTTATCTACTTTAGATGCAGTCAGGTAGGTTTGTTCAGTGGTTCCTAGGCTTCTGGCTCCCTCCAAAGGGTCACCAGATAAATCTGAGGGGTTGTGAGATGATTATTGCGGTAGGAAAGTATAAAAAAACAAAGTTCTGCTACACAAATCTGTATTCATTTTTTGGATTTTTATCTAAAGCTGTTTTTTGTGAAATGCCACTTTTGGCCTCAAAGCTATTTAAGTGAAACCATCTGACAAGTTTGGAGGGGAAATGTTTCTTTGGTGGAACTGCTAACAACTCAGACATCTGAAATGTGACAAGAGGCCCCAACCAGATATTGTTTTTTTGCAAGGTCAAAAGCCAAATGGTTAGGAACCACTGCTTAATCTTAACGATGCATTGTATTTTATAAGCTTATCATATGTTTTTTAAAAGCTTAATCTGTAAAGTAACTAGTAACTATATCTGACAAAGAAATGTAGTGCAGTAAAAAGTACAATATTTCCCTCTGAAATGTAGTGGAGTAGTAAATATAAAATGGACATACCTTAAATGAACTATCATTAATGATAACGTGACTTTAACAAAAATCAAATGTGATGCCCTGGGCATGCAAATGCAGCTTACGTTTGCAACAGCTGTTATAATGGTTGATGATGGAAGAACTGAATTCCACTACTGTGATGTATTACACAACCTAAGCAAGAAATGAATGGAAACCAACAGAGCCCAACAGGTGCACTGGAGAAAAACACAAATTAATAAATACTGTTCTCAAATGTCACCTTAAAATTTACATTACTTTCTGCCACAGTTTAAAAAATAAAAAGTAAGATGGTGAAGTTGAACATAAAGCAGTGAAGAAAGGTTTGTTTCAGTACGCCTGCATCAACATACCTGGATGATGTAAACCTCCTCTCTGCCGTTGTACCACACCTCAAACTTCTTGCTGTCACCTTTGACGTTCTCTGTGATCCCCACAGCGCTCATCTGGACGGAAACATTAGGGCAGAGACACTGTGAGATGCAACAAAACTGTATCATCAGCAATGACTAAAAGTTTACATAATGAACACAACCCGAAAACTGAGGGTAACTTGACATGGCCAGATTAACCTGTTAGAGAATATCTTGCTTGTCACTCCCCAGCCAAACACACACTTCAAGCCTTCTGTGCTTTGTGTATGTATCCTGTTGCCTTGAAGTGCCCATAGTAACGTATAGTGCACATAGAAGACTAAACATAATTAATTATTTTCCAAGACACCCAGAAAACAACCAATACTATGCTGAATTACCAGCCTACCCCTGGATTTGCTGTGTGTCAGTTTATTTGTGGTCATTTGTTTGAACAAAGCTTTAGTTGGGAAAATGCAAAAAAAATAATATACAGTGCACAATGTGAGCCCAATATAAACTAAAACAATTAAAGGATAAAGCTGGCCATATTCTATATTTTTCTTGTTGTCAGAAACTCCCATGAAAAAAACAAATAAGTGGGAATTGTTGGGTCTCTGTAAATAATATTATAAAGAGTATGGCCTAGACCTGCTCTATCTGAAAAGTGCCTGTTATGATTCAGCACTACACTAACAATGTATTGTCTGTATATTCAAAGCCTGACCTATTTTATTCCTCCGACGTCCATTATTGTCCAAAAACTATTGAAAACATGATTAGCAAGCCCCACTGTTGCACTGAGTAGCATGTTCCTTCATTTACCATGAACACACCGTGGTATTTTGACTCAATCCCACATATGACCACACATACAGTATATCCGCCGCTGAAAGGAGTCCCAAACAAATGCACTATTTCCTCCAGTTTGAATAACGTTTGCTAAAAACTACACTTCAAAAATCAAACTATGTATGTATAGCCGTTTTTTAAAGATATACCTCTTCAGCAGAAGTATCCATACCCTGTCTTAGTGTCACAAACAGGGTAGGGAAGTCACAAAGTATTGAGTGAAGGACTAACACATTGTTTGTTTTGGTCTTTTCATGGTATTTGTTGGCAAAAAGAAAAATAGAAAATTACACCAAAAATAGATTTCGAAAAGGGGCTCCTCTCCAAGATAGGGCCACAAGAATAGGCAATAATGCAGGACCCTTCTTACTTGATATTGTAAAACAAATTTGCAATTAATTAAATCATGTACAAATTATTGACATGCAGTGAACCTGGGGCCTTTGTTGCCATCTTTGCCCAGTTGGTAATCCAACTTGATCATTTGTGATTTTCTGTGACAGTATTTTGGAGATGAATAGCGTATCATCTAGTCTTTGTTGCATGTTTAAAGACATTCAAATGTGTACAATAAGTTTTTACCAAATACTGCAAGTGTAAAGCCTTTACATGTTAGCATTCTGTCTGTGCAACATTCAGCATCCAGACAGTGTGGCAATGAAGTTTTTTCATATCTTGTTCTTGATTCCTAGTCTCATCCACTCTCAAACAAAAGATGCTTCATTTTATTGAGCTGTTCTGGCCCTTCTCATGGTCAATAGGGTTGGAGCTTGAATGCATCGCCAATGGCAACTATGACTGATCTGAACACACCCTCAGATAGTAACTGGATCATGTGTCACAGGAGGTACTATAGGGGCAAACATAATCGGCCAGTTCGGCCAGAAAAACAAGCATGATATACTGAGCTGTTTTGCTGAACAAAAGAAAAGTAACTTAAAGCTTTTGGGGGGCGTGGCCACTTGGAGACAGTGAAACAACACGACATTATCACCTTATACAGTTGTTGAGGCTAACATGTTGACAGCAGCAGGTAGCAGTTTTCAGTGAAAAAAAAGGGATTAAAAAAACTACTGTACGCTACAAATGGCAGACAGACAAACTAGCTAGACAACATAGCATAGCTTTTAGCAAGATACATATATTTCCCATAGGAGACCAAAACAGAGCTAAAAGAAGAGTGAATATTGCATATCCATCCATCAGGTGGTGTTTACTAGCTTGCTAGCAGTCTTCTGTCTTTGCTGGCGCATTGCTTCATATCTTGGCATGTTACCGCCACCTGTTGATCAGTGGAATAGTGTGAAACCATTGCCGGTAATGTGTATCGTGTCACCTGCGTGCAAGCACATGTATGTGCGTCCCTGATAAACAACACGAAGTCCCATTCAAAAAGCAACTCCAGAGAGGTCAATAACTCGACAGGGACCCTTTAATTAACAGTTATTTCAAGTTCAGTTCAACTTAAAACCTTCTGGCCTGCAGACACCATTACAAATGAGCAATTAGGAGTTTAGTATTTAGCTGAATTGATTACAACTGATCTGAACTGATTACAGTGGGGTCTTTATCACTTTGCTACACATCGAGGAGTATCACAAACAAAACAAAAGGGACAGCTGGAAAAAGAACCAATACCTTGCTCACGCACAACCACCATCTGTATCTTACCTTGAGTGAGTGTTTGAAGCTGTAGGACGGGGTCTTCTCGTGTCCATCTGTGATCTCCTCTCGTTTCTTACAGAACAGCAGCATCTTGTCATACAGGAACAGGTGCCTCTGCATGGGCTTAAACCTCGCCAGGTCCTTCACCTGAAGTCAGGTAATCAGTCAGTCATTTTAGCTGTATGCCTGTCCATCTATCATTCCACAGTTCAGTCATATTCATGTTGATGTAGACATCAGCATGTTTTCAACTTAAGTGTGGTAACGTGGTATTATTACTGCATACAACGGTGGCCATGATAGATGACCATATCACGATTTGTGTTTCTTCAAACCAACACCATATTTCTCACAAACCCTATTGCTTCCTGCACTGTGCTCCCCTGTCTCCTCCCATTTTTTCCCTTATTGAAAAAGGATAAATGTTTTACTAACTATTGCAATCTCAAGCTCCATTTGCAGCAACCTCGTCCTGTTATGTGCAAACACACCTGAGAAAATTTGGCACAATTTACCTTCCAACTAACCAGTATTGGAGTTGGTTAATCCATCACAGTCTGCATGTAGTTACCTTTACTTTAGATACCATGTTGTTGTCAGTAATGCATGACTTTTCAAATCAGTCTGCAACTAAACTCCACTATCACACAACGATTACAGAACCCGACCGGTGCATGGGAGTAAAACATAACTAACTTGTGCACACAAAATAATAAATATGGTTCTGTTCATTCTTGAGCCTGAGCATGAAATACTAAGTGTGCATCATTTGTTTTTTTTTTCTACATGACATCTGACAGGCTCTGTTGAATTAATGGCTGCCTGGAATGGTAGGGAAAACATCAAAAAATGTGCAGCATGTAAAGTAAAAATGTACAAAAAAGTACACATGATTTGTAGTTAAAGAGCTACAACTTGCAAAACACTGGTGCAGTTCTTTAAAGCTGTTCTGTTTGACTGATATTAAAATGACAAGCATAGGATCCTAATATAATGTAGGGACAGTAATGCTATGTATGGAGTGTGGGGTTGTACCTTGCTGTGGCCTTTCTTGTGGTCAGTCCATACATTAAACGATCCCTGCATCAGCAGCTTCCCAAGTTCACTCAGGTTTCCCTGTGAACATCAACACACAGTCAGACTTTTAGAGCACCACTCATTACACTCATAGCATTTTGCAGTGGCAACCATTTTATGTGCACGACCCCGCTTCAGTTCTGTTGCTATAGCAGATCAAGTAGGGTTAAGGGGAAATAAAAGGAACTTCGTAATCCATATTTTGTAGATATCTTTGTATGTAGAGTATGTTTCTATCCGTAAACAGTTATTTGAGTACCATTGTCTGTAAATTTTACAAGTTGAAAGACACATTAACCCACCTTTGTAAACAGAGTAACTTATTATTAGTATAGTGCACTCCATGCACTCTTTCACAACCTGTACCATAGCTATTAGCTATATATGATACATATATACATATACAAAATATTAAAATACATATAATATACAAAATATTGTATTGGCCTGCTCACGATCAAATCTCACTAATGAGCAGCTACTCATGAACAGGTGGAATTCATCAAGCTGAAACAAACAATTTAGGACAAAGTTTGTGCAATCAAGAGAGTTTGTTTAATCCGACTCGTAACCTCCCAGACAAAGTAAGAGACATTTCATATAGGAATACTAAAATATTCTTGGATGAGGCCAATATCTGCTGATGTGAATACATACAGTAAATGTCTCGCGCCCCACTTTCCGAATTTTCTTAAACATAATTTCCTTATATTCAGACCAATAGGGCAAATTCTTGAAACATTGATTTGCTTTGAAAATAAATGAAAACTGAGATAAGATGAAAATGATTTCATCTCATCTCAATAGGAGACTACAGAATTAACTATAAAATTAACTTTTCTGCGGTAGGATATAGTTTCATAAACGAGGGAACTTTGCTCATTTGCTGTCAGAGAGTAAGCTTTTTTTAAAAATCAAGACACAGTGTAACAGCTGCACAGCATGGACCAAGATCCAGTCTGTAATGTCTAAATTAATTTCTTTCAGAGACACTAACTTCACAGCTTCACAGCTTTGAGATTCCAGAAACTCAAACATCCTCAGAACTCAGGACATCCTTTATGGCCTTGCTGACTGTGTGATGCAATCATTTGGTACCACTCAGTGTTTCATCACACTTGTCTTACTTAAGTGAGATAGTTTCACATACTTTGAACTAATGCAAGTTATTCCTGACAAAGTAAATATCAGCAAGTCAGTTTTTCTATAAATCAGCTTTCTTTTTGTTTCATCATTATTTCCTTGTCTTGTCTTGTTTTTTTCAATTTCATAAATCCTGTGAAGTTTATCACACAGCTGTAACTGCACTGTGATTTTTGGAGACTGTCCTCCCAAGAAGTCAAGGAAGTGCCCCAAAACGACATCTGTTTACGTTCAAGTGACAAAGTCCTCTAGCAGCCGTAGTAATTATGACAGGGGCAAAGGAGGAAGTCAGGAGGCATTATTATAGAAAAAGACAAAGTCTGCGTAGGGAGGAGATCGGAGTGGATGGATGAGTCAACAAAACATCGGACTTTAACACGGGAGACCTCTGTTAGTTTCCCATTTCCAACAAACAGTCAACATTGTTCTTTTTTAAACCATGACCACAGCCTTTCCCTAACAGTTTTGGAAGGCACAGACCAATCATGTTGTCCTGTCAATAGGAGCGTCAGATCAAAAAAACGCCCCTATGTGTTGTTGTAGAGGGCATGGACAAACAACGTATTTTGTTGTTTAATTTGGAGGACTTCACACCAGTCTACATCGATTGACTGGTGAAATAAAAAAGCTGACAGAACTACATATGGCCCAAAGCTCTAAATTGGCGTGTCGGTCAAATCAAACGTATGATACGTGGACACTGCTTGTGAGACCAAACACGCCAGGTGAGTGAGGTGAAATCCCAGAGATGTTTCTTCATGAGGAAAAACATAAAACACACACTTCCTCACTACCCCTCACCTTTCCATGATTCATTAACCAAGTATGGTTTCGACTACCTGACCTTCTTAAGAATGGCGGCTCATCCCTGAGAGGGTTTGGTTAATAAATGATCTGGACCGGAGTTTTAGCTGTGTGGACAGACTTTGTCGTTGTTTTCAAGGGCTCCTAGGAACTCCTAGGTGCAGTTTTTTGCAACTCTTTTGATGCATATTTGACATATTTGGATGGATGGATGGAGAATGTGTTTCCATTTTAAGCAGCAAAAGATGTTGTGTTCTCAAAACTCTTCATGCAATCACCAAAATCACACACTGGTATCTAAAAAGAAAATCCTGCAACAAAAAAGTGTTGATTTACAAAACTGAAAATAAAATAAACTAAATATTTATATAGTCTATTTACTGCTCTATGACTTTCCTGTGATTTATATCAGGTCATTGACTTTTGACTGATCACCTACTGTAAGAATTTCCCAGGTCAGACACCTTAGATATAGCAAATTTAAATGTGTTTTTAGGAAGAAAGACCATTGATATTGTTAGATTTGTTGGGAAACACTCTGTACTGCTGTCTGATGGAACCTCACATTGTCCAAGATGACACTGTAACAAACCTGGACGACTACATTTCCTATTCTTTTTACGTCCTTTTTTTGTTCACCAATCACCAGTGGTCAACCTATTGTGCCCCTTAAACATGTCACTTCATACTGGTTACAGAGTCAAAAGTTTTGTACTTCTGTATATTCTCACACAGCGAATTCGTAAATGATCAAATCAATATAGAAAGACTGTAATAAACTGAAGAAATTAGGGATATGGTGATTTCAACAACAAATATTCCTTCAACACAGCTGCATGGACTAAATTTGATTACAATGGTGGTTGATATCACATATCATATCAAGAAAATGTTAATAAGAAACAAACCCTGAGGTTGTAAGCCACAACGAATGAGTTTGGACCTTATCTCACTTCTGCTTATCATCCATTTTTCCCATTTGCATAGCATAAATTAAGCTATCACAGCATCCATGGTTCTTTGTTTTTCTTTTGAAATAAAAGCTTTCACTATATACTTCTGGACCAAGAACATCTGCTCTTTAGTTGTGAAACCATGTCAGAACTTATATAGTTCATGAGACTGAGACTGATCAAATCAAGTTGTTTAGAAACATTGTTACAGCATGCATTTTATCTGGGTTAAAATTCTCCAAAAACCATTCTTTTTACTTTTTTGAGGAACATTATGATGGCTGTTTGTTGTCTCAGATGAGCCACATGGCTTTCTTTCTGATCAACATTAAAACAATGCAAACCATGATGAAGTGTCCACTTAAGCCACTCCCTATAGTCTTAACACATTTCAGCCACAGACTTCAAACCCTGATCCACTAATGCATGTTTGAATTTTGCTGTTACAGTACAGTAAATGCTGTGCATGGGGAATCAAACCTGTCACTGCTTTAATAGTGAGAGTGAAATACAACTGGAAAGCAAGTCTAACAACGCTTGACAATGTAACAAAAAAGTTGTTGGCTCAACTTAATTTTTAAAGTTATTTTTCAAGTTTCAAATTATCTAAAAAAATAAAAAAGCTGACAGAACTAGTAATTTAAAGTTTGGTAAACCTAACATAGAGGTTTAATTAATTCTACATACTGACCTCAAAGCCAGTGATGGCAATCTGGTGCATGGAATCGTTGACAGACTTGATGATGTTCAGCATGGTTGCTAAAGCCTCCTCCAACTCAGCTGTCCCCTCGCCCTTACTGCATTTTAACATCTCCTGGAAGACAGTTAAGAGGAAAGGGTTTAGAAAGATTTAATAAGGATAGGCAGGATAAAAGGAAAAAAAAAACACAAAAGGAAAGATGAGAGAAAAAGGCGACATTGTAGGCATGCAGACACTGAGGCAGCTACCATGGGACAGTGAGGTCATATGCCCTGTATTTTTTCCAGGAATTATCTAAAAATAAGGGTTTTAGCAACTTGGGGTGGGAGAAGGGGCTCATAGACTCATGATGTCAGTATTTCTAAAATCCTGCTTACAACCCTGACCCATTGAAGAAGAAGAAGAGAAGACAGGAGCGCCAGGCAGAGTTAATCATTAACACTGATAGGCTGAGGTAACAGGGTTATCAGGCTGAGGATGTCAGGCTATTGTACAGGCAACAGCTCTGCTAATATTGAGTAAACCCTCATCTGTCACGGCTCGGCCATGCTCATAGTTTCCCTTGTGTTCCTCCTGTTCTTTTTCCTCTCCCTCTTGTGTCCCGTGCTGTTTCTCTTTGTGTATGTGTGTGATCTGTCTGTCTGGAAGGCGTGGCATTCACCTACACCTCTCCTGCTAAAGTCTGTAATCAGTCAGCGCACCTGCCATTCACCAGCTCATCACCCTGCAGTACTTCTACTCTTGCTTCAGTTTTGCGGTAGCAAGTTCTTCAGCCTCTTAGTATTTCCCTGTTTTTGAGAATAGTTTGTGGGACTATCTGGCTCGTGCTAACCCTGTTGTGGTGGTGGGGTGTGGTTGAGAGAGCTCAGCTGCAGAGGAGAGGGAAATGGGGAGTGGCACAGTGTGTCCCTGAGTGCACACCGGGCAGCAGGTGACAACAATTGAGTAATCAACATCATGTGCTTATAGTAGCGTCACCTGCAGAGGAGGACAGAGAACGAGAAAGAGACAGAAGCCAGACGAGACAGGTAGAGTCCGTCTGGAGAGAAGCTGGAGATAGAGAGCAGACGCAGGTCCACGGGAGAAGCGTCGGCATCCGTTCACTTACCTGTCTGACCTGAATAAAAAGTGGTTCCAGCGCTAACTACCGTGTCTGTGTATGTGTGAATTCCCCCGTCCAAAACCCCATAGCACTAACCGTGCTACACCTGTCTTTTCCTGTGATCCAGGTTCACTCCTCCCCCACCAGCTTACCAGCTCTCCTGTATGTTCGCCTGCCACCAACCTTGCCTGCCTGCCTCTATTGCCCCGGCTTGCCTCCCAACTTCTCGCCAGCCTTTCCCACCTTTTAGAGGACCTCTCCCTTCGGGTTTCCCTGTGGCTGCCACCGCCAAGCCTGGAGGCTCAGGCCAGTCCCTCAGCTCCCCCTTTCTCCCCAACTCCTCCATCTCCAGCACCGGTCAGAGAGTCCTCTGTTCCCAATCCAGACCCATATTCAGGCGACGGTCCTGCTGCTGCTACCTCCTCTCAGCTCCCCGACTTGTCCCACCTCAGTATCACAATCTAGGGGAGGTGTTTAGCAAGCAGCAAGCCCTGTCTCTCTCCCCTCATCATCCCTACGACTGTGCCGTAGACCTCATTCCGGGAGCCACGCTCCCCACTGGCCAGCTGTTCAACCTGTCACGCCCCGAGAGAGGAGCTATGGAACAGTACATTCATGAGTCACTGGCAGCAGGTATTATTCGTCTCTCCTGTGGGAGATGGATTTTTCTTTGTCTCCAGGAAGGACCACTCCTTACGCCCCTGCATCGACTACAGAGGGCTCAACAACATTACAGTTAAGAACAAGTACCCCCTTCCCCTGTTGAACTCTGTTTTTGAGCCTTTCCACGGTTCCACCATCTTCACAAAGCTGGACCTTACGAATGCCTATCACTTGGTGAGAATCAGGGATGGGGATGAATGGAAAACAGCCTTCGACACTCCCCTGGGCCATTTTGAGAATATGGTCATGCCCTTCGGACTCACCAACAAGCAACTGTATTTCAGACTTTGATAAATGACATTTTGAGAGACTTTAACCACTTTGTGTTTGCCTATCTCGATGACATTCTCATCTTTTCCAGGACCCCCGAAGAACACACTCAACATGTCCAGCAGGTACTCCAGCGGCTGCTGGAGAATCAACTGTTCGTCAAGTGTGAATTCCATGCTAGATCTGTGAGCTTTCTGGGATTCATCATCGCCAAGGGGCAGGTGAAGCCGGACCCCGGTAAATTGAGGGCAGTGATGGAGTGGCTCACTTCCACCTCTGTTAAACAATTGCAGCACTTCCTGGGGTTTTCAAACTTTTATCGCAGGTTTATCAGACTTCAACCGGGTCATGTCCCCCCCGATCAGACTCACCTCACCCTTTCCGCTGGGGCCCCAAAGCCAATTAAGCTTTCTGTGAACTAAAGAGACGGTTCACCTCTGCCCCCATCCTTACCCAACCAGACCCGTCCCAGCAATTTGTGGTGGAGGTGGAAGCCTCTGACACCAGAGTGGGAGCCGTTCTCTCACAGCGAATCCTCCCAGATCAGAAACACCGGCCCTGCGCCTTCTTCTCCCGCCGTCAAGTATGGAGGTCATTCTGCAGTGCCTTGCCTCTATTGCCCCGGCTTGCCTCCCAACTTCTTGCCAGCCTTTCCCTCAGCTATCGGCTTCCTTCCCACCGGACTTCACTGACTCACCAACTCCTCTTCCACCTCCCTTTTTCCCCTGTGCTCAAATAAACCAGTGTGTTCTTCTCTAAACTCCAGCGTCTGTGTCCTGCACTTGGGCTCCACCCAGCACCATGCAATATCATCAGTGACACATAACTGGATGTAGTGGACAAGCATTCATAGTAAACTCATATGGTGACAGAGGGGTTTTAAGGGTTAAAGTTTTAATAAAAGAAGCATCTTCAGCACATTCAGTGTTCTCAGATTTGTCTCAGGTAAGCAGCTCATTCCTGGTGTTTTTGGTTCCTTATGGCCTTATTTTAAAAGTTCAGTAAACTTCTACTTCCTTTATCATCTGTTTAAGAAGATGGAGTGGTGTCTAAGGTCAGAACACTGGCTGAATAAACCACCAATAAGCGCAAACTGTGTGAAAATTCCAGCTGGAACTGGTCAAGCTGGCCATTAGAAAAAGTCAAAATGAAGACACCCAGATCCTCAGCTCACCACAAAGAGGAAGCTATGAGCCATTACAACCCATTCTGCTTTACCTGCTGATACTTACATATGATACCATTTGAACAAGCAAATCATCAGGAGAGCTTTGTCTGGGATCTTCTATGTTTACATTGGCCATTACATTACAGTGACATGTGGCTTAATAGATTTGACTAAAGGAACACAAATTCTGATTTCCACTGTGTATTCATGTAATATACGTAATGTTATAACATTATTTTCCATAGAAGAAATGGCTGTTTATAATCTCATTGATATTAATATTCAATTAATTTTAACAGGGACAATGCACAGTATATATATTGTACCAGATATAGCTAAAAGCTAATTTCCATCTGTAGTCCCTGGGCCACCAATATGTTCTTGGACTGTAGAAAATCAACTTATATAATTAAAAACTTCACAAATTATTTACCCATCACTATGTTTGGCTTTGTGTTGTTGTCACTATGGTTCATGAATATATACAGTTTCTGTGTAAAACAATTAAGATGACTTGTATCAATAATCATGTATTTTTTTGTTTCCAAAATATGATTTATACTATAAATGAGGGAGAAGGTCACAAAGGTCCCCAGCATTAATTCTAAAACATTTTAATTATAGTCAAATTTTAGTCAAAACCATATAAAAAAAGACTGACAATTTAATTGTCACTTATGTGCTCAAAAATGTAAAATAAAATAAAAAATACTTAATTATGTTATATATTATGATTGCAACTAATATAAAGCAAAAGTATATGAAGAATTTGCACTTAAAAGTTTATTTCTATATTGAAATAAAACAGCAGTTACATCCTGGGGAGATCTGATCTGAGGTTTGGTTAACTTTAGGCAACTGAAACTACTTTGTTAAAGTGAGGGGATGATCATCATCATGGTAAAAAGAACCCAGCGCTGACTGTTGGTAGGAGACAGTGTTGAAGTCACATGCTTTGTAAACTCAACCTTTTTTGCAGTGTTAACAATGCCATGCTGCAAAGGAGGACAGTCATTTTTCACACAGCTGCAGGAAGTTGAATGTCAGGAAGATGAGGATAGACTCATAATATTCTAATGTCACTCCTTTGCCAGAGAGCTTTGAACACTCAGCTCTGTGGTATTTTAACTAGTTTATGGTTTACCTGTGATCAGAGCTGAGCAGTGGTGTAATGTTGTCCACACAAAATGGATGGCTATTTAAAACTAAAACTAACTCCTATTCATCTCTTTACATTACCTCTAGGAACAGACACTTACCAGTAGCAGGGCAATGTTCTCCTAAAACTCAAACTTTCCAGAACCTCTGACAGGATTGAACATTCAGTGGAAAAAACACTTCGATGTTTGGACTCTTCAGAAAAGTCAAAGACAAGTAGACAGGAAGCAGCGAGGTTTATAGGAAATGTAATCCTTTGAAAGATGAACACTGACAATCCGATGTATGTTGAACCGTAAGCCAGTTTTTGTCCCACACCCACCACCCAATATCCCAGCCGTTATATATGGAAGGCCATTTGCACAAATAACGTAAGAGATTTCATGTAGATTTTCTACGCCTTATGAAGTCTCATTTTGGAGTGTCAACATGCAAATTGCTGTCGCAGCCAACGGGTTGTTCCGTTCCTGTCTAATAGGGGTGTTAAACCAAAATATTGAGTGAGTGCCTGTAGTGAACTTTATGATAAAACTCATGCTCTAGAATTTCTGTTCCACACGTGCGAGTAGTAGACATAAATCGACTATTTTGACAGTATTTGCTCGTGTCACAGGTTGTACCAAAATGAGGAAGTCGTGCGTGCAGGTAGTTACCTTGAGCATGAGTTGGTATTTGGTGATCCTCTGGACTGGCTTCAGCAGGTAGGCATCCAGAGACAGTTTGTGGTCCAGTTTCTTCTGGCATTCCTGTTGTCATAATCACCAAACATTCTCAATCAGGAAGGGACACATGCCAGCCCTACTTAACTTAAGGGCTTTTTACACTGGCACCTTTTAGCCTTTAGGTTATCAGGGGATAACCCCGCAAACTTGGGGCTAACCCTGCTCCAGAGCAGAGCCAGCAAGCCCTATAGGCTAAAGTCGGGGTTAGCCCACTTGGAATGTTGCCAGGATTGTGCCAGTGTGAAAGCTTTCTTAGCCTGGGGCCTACAGCTCCTGAGCCTGGGGCTAAATGCAGTGTGAAAAGCCTAATAGTGTTAAAGCTGCAGTAGGCAGAATGTTCATGTCAAAAGACACCTGGTTAGGTTACAGAATGGGACAGCAACAGTGTAGATGTGTAGTGTAGAGATTGTGGACAGTGGTGTATAGGAAGTAACGGACCAAAGACTTCTTCATGGCTGAACATCCTCACAACCTCCACCCCATCCACTTACTAAGAAGATATTTAACTCACCAAATCTTACAGTGGCCAAAAAGTCAGACAGTTACATTACGGTTTGTTGCTACTGTATATGGGCACCAGAATAAGGAAAGTTGGGTAATGCAGCTAGAAGTTGTCTCCTGATATTCCAGGGCCACAAAACACTTTGTCTATATGAGAGTTAAAGTCTGCTTTCAACTGCAGGGAGATCATGTGACTTCAAGTAGAGTGTTTGCTGTTCCTCCCACTATTTATATAAAATATATTAGCGCTAGGGGCAGCACGGTGGTGCAGTGGTTAGCTCTGTCGCCTCACAGCAAGAGGGTTCTTGGTTCGACCCCACTGGGGCCTTTCTGTGTGGAGTTTGCATGTTCTCCCTGTGTCCACGTGGGTTCTCTCCGGGTACTCCGGCTTCCTCCCACCATCTAAAAGACATGCAAGTTAATTGATGATTCTAAACTGAGTGTGAATGTTTGTCTGTCTCTGTGTGTCAGCCCTGTGATTGACTGGTGACCAGTCCAGGGTGTACCCCGCCTCTCGCCCAATGTGAGTTGGGATCGGCCCCCCGCGACCGTCTGAGGATAAGCGGTATAGATAATGTTTGATTGCTAGGAAGACACAGAGGACTCACTAAACTGGTTAGTGTGTGTGCGTGTTACCTGAAAGAAGAGGCTGTCTCCACACTGTCTCCAGAGGACTTCGGAGCGGGGTTTATTCTGACAGTACTTCTCATACACCTGAAGCTCTTCTTTCTGACAACACAAAGGCATGTCTGAGTGAAGAGGGGGCCTCCTGTCAGTTTCTGGTCAATTTCATGTCATGAAATGTCTGTCAATCTGCACATCACTGGCTAGAAGACCCACTATCATGAGACAAACAGTATATACAGTACTAATTTATTTTGTTTCCTACAAAATTAATTTACAAATGACTAATTTGTAAATTAATTAGTAAAAATTACTAACTGCCTGGATTATGGTCGCTGGCAATTTTCTTTTTGTCAAAGATTTGTCAACGGTTGGGTATACAAAGCACAGACAGGACTTGTGACCTGTCAACACCTGTGACACTTTGATCCGAAATGGACTCATGGAAAACCTACCTGAATCTGACATGCAGAAATTAATAAAATAGAAAAAAGACCCAAAAGGGACCAAAGGACAGTCAGACATAATCTGAATTGACCCAAGGATAATTAGACCGAATCCAGTGGAGAAAGAACACCAACACAGATAGCAGCATGATGCTCCATCCATTAAAGAGCCGCAGTACATGTAATTTTTTCCTGCTCTTCATACTCTCTGTCTCGTGTTAAAAAAAAAAAACCTCTTTTGTTGTGGGGCTTAATGGGGGTAAATGTAATTTTAAGGACACAGGGTTGTATATTCTTATCCTTGTTGTAACATACACTCCCTGGCCACTTCATTAGGTACACCTGTAAAATCTAATGCAATCCAATACAACAGCTCAGCCAATTAATGGGAGCTACTTGGTGTGCAGATTTATCAGTTTCAACTTTGCTAGATATTTTTAGATCCAGCACCCATTGTATTGGGCACTGGGATGTGCGTGTCTTTTTTTCGTTTTTTATCATTTCGTACCTAAGAAAGTGGCCACTAAGTGTACTATATACACATTGTATAGGATTGTATACACATATCCACAAATGCACATACTCATTCAATAACTTATTCCTTTAGTCCCTTTGATGTGATGGAAGACGTATTCAGATCTTTTACTTGAGAAAATGTTGTTATATCACACTATAAAATAGTCTGCACATGAATACTGCAAGTGAAAGTACAGAAGTATTATCAGTAACATTTACTTAAAGTAATAAAAGTAGTAAAAAAAAATGTTGAGTAAAAGTGTAAACTAACTAAATGGAAATACAAGCATCTGAAAATTGTAATTAAGTACAGTACTTGGGTAAATGTACTTTCCACCGTTGATTCTAAGGTACTCACCCTTTTCAGAAAACAGGTTCCCACCAGCTCTGGCTTCTCTGCACAGTTCTCCAGCTCCCTCAGAAATATCCTGCAGGTAATTTATGAACAAACTTAATAAGAACACAATACAAACTGTAATCTTTCTTTGACGAGCTGGAAGCCAAACTACCTAAGTCTTTAAGTGACTAAGCCATTAAGCTAATGTGAGTAAGAAGTTTTTAACTTAAACAACTTGGACATTCCTTCAGTCCAGTTGCTGTAGTCATTAATTTGGATTTTAGGTAAGTTGGATTCCAACTCCACTCATCTCATTATCAAACAAAATACTGATGTGTCAGCTGCTCCAGACACTAATTCTGAGTGCCGTTATTTATTCAATTAAATATTTTAGGTTAGTTAGGTTAGTAAGTTAAATATGGTCACCATGTGAAAACACCTGTTAAAATGAAAGGGGGACTCCACCAAGTTTACACATGAAGGTTGGTTTACTAGTTTTGAGCAGAGCTATTCAGCCTGTGAAAACAGTTGACGCTCTGAAGGAGCTTTATCAAGCCTGAGTAAATAACCCTGATGATGTCATCACGCAAAGACACAGGAACACTCACACAAAGAGCACAGAAACCATCTGAACGCATGACAATGAACCAACAGAGAATGAAGCAAAAGGACAAGTATACTTAGGGGAAGGGCTAACAAAGGAATCAGGGGCAGGTGTGCACTGGAAAACAGGTGTGGCTAATTAACAGACACGAGGGCAGAACAAACAGGAAAGAATACTTCAAAAAGACAAAGACCACGGATCCTGACAATACTTAATAGCTGGAATATTCCTTTAAAGCAGTTGGTCCACAATAATTGGGGTCTTGGGCCCTTGGTTTATGAAACGCAAAACCAAGTTCTAAAGAAGTTCAAGTCTAAAGAAGTGGAAAGAATCCCAGGCAGTCTAAGGATGGCTCCACCTCCAAAACAGCAAGCAAGAGATGAAGGAAAGGAAGTGTAAGAAGAAAGAGAGTGGATGAAGATAAAGGATGGAAGGGAAAGGAGGAGCAACTTTTTGGTTGAGGGCTTCAGGCAGTCTGTAATCTGCATCTGTGAAGGGTGGAGCAACTATTTGAGGGTAGTAAACACAAACCAGTGCTCTACAGCTCAAATTTGTCCACATCCTGGCTGCACAAAAGTTCAATATTCCTGTCTACAAAACTTAATTATTTGTTATCTACTGTCCACATGGATCTTAATAAGGGCAAAGGGGATGAAATCCAACTTGGGAGCACAAATTAACTGTGAACTAAACTGCTCCCCTGAACAGCAATTGTCCAGTCATAGCTAAGCAACTAAAACTAGGCTTAGCAGGTGTCAAGCTTTGGATTTCTCAACATGCTGGAGTGGTGTGCAAGTGAGATAGCCGGTATCTCTCTTGAGATCCATGCATGCTGCTTAAGAGCAAATTTGTAAATAATGTATTAGTGTTTTTGTCTGCTCAAATGTAGACTGAAAATGACTGAGCATGTACAGATGAGTAGTTTACTACCTACAATATTAACCTAGTGTAACTTCCAAAGTCAAGGAGCATGGCTAACTACATTATGTTTTGGGATTACAGGTTATGTTAGAAATATTCCCTTTCAGGACTGGAACATCCACTGTGGTGAAGTTTACACTCCAGTCTCCTTACCCAAGACAGCATTCCCAAACGTATCAGTCTATCCTCATCCTCAAAGCCTTGTCTTTTGTAAAACTGAAACACATTGTTTGAAAATACAAACAAGAAGGCCTAAATCTAACCCCTTTTTCAGCATCCAAACAGGATTATATTAGAACTTGATTATTAAAACTAGAATTTTAATTCAATTATTATTTATAATACTGTACAATAATAGCAACAACTAACTGTACACTGCACTACAAGAAAAATTCTGTTTCTTTATTTCCACGTCTTCTGCATGGACTATTAACTGGTGAGGATGCTGACTTTTTGCCTGGGACAAAAAAAGCTTCAGCCTCGGCCTTCTAGCATTAATGGAGCATTGGAGGGCCTCGCAATGTGACAGGTCAATGTTCAATACGATTGAACTCATACACACCCAATGGTGAATGGCACGCCACCTGCAGTGCTCAAAGCACTGAAAAGATTCCTGAAAACTGTTCACAGTGAGCTCTGTGGAAGACCCTGACTAAATGTAACATTGTTTCAGGAGAGACTTTAGTTTACGAATGGAATTTTCCAATGCTTTGAGCACTTTCATTGTAGTCAGGTTAAAACACACATATATCTCAAAACTATTAAACTATTAAAACTATTTAAATGGCTACATACCACTAGGTAAGTGGGATTTTTTTTTCTAGGTCAGTTTGGTTTTTTTTGTTTTGGTGTAACAGTTAATACTGGAGTCAAGACTGGAAAGACTGAGTGGATATCTCTAATGTGCCCTCCTACTCTAAAATGTAAACTAGATGCAAACAGGATGGACATTTAACCAGAAAACACACAATGTAGTCAGTTTATGATATATTATCATATCTTAGGTGTAGTTCCAGGGTAACAAAATACTTTTTCTGTATGAGGGAGATCATGTGACTTCAATTGGAAGTCACACGGATGCACCGTCTTGACAGAGTGTTTGCTGTTCCTCCCACAATTTAAATAAAATATCTTAGTCCTAATGTTTGCTTGCTAGGAAGACACAGAGGACTCACTAAACCAGCTGGGGGGTGTGGGTGTGTGACTGCCTTGTGACTGTAGACGTAAAAAAGAACAACTGACAGATAAAGTATCCCCCCAACCTGGGGTCAGCTGAGAGAAGTCTGCTGAGAAAAATCTGTACTGTACAGATTTAGACATGGCTCTTTTTTTCCGTAGATAGTGATGGTAAAAATTGAGTGAACAACTGTTTTTAATTTCACCAAGTTGAGCCACTGCTCAGCAAAATCACAACTGTTTGCTGCCCTGGCTTCACAATGGTGGAACGAGTTCCCCATTGACATCAGGACGGCAGAAACTCTACACATCTTCTGTCGCACACTGAAAACTCATCTGTTCAGACTGCACCTTAGCCCATAAAAAACAAAAAAACTCTCATTATATTCACTTACACTGTAGTAGACTGATATCATCCAGTTTATGGAGGAAATTAGTGAAGACAATGTCAGACAATTCATTTTTTACCAAAGTTTTGCTGCCACTATGGTATGGTAGATAATACTTCTTTTTTCCAGAGTGGCTTATGGATTGAGAGAAGAGAGAGAGAGAGTTCTTATTCTTATTATTATTGTTTTAATGTCATTATTACCTGACGCTTTGGCAATATTGTCACTGTTACATTCATGCCAATAAAGCTCATTGAATTGAATTGAGAGAGAGAGAGAGAGAAGCTGTCTGAGTACTGTCTAAAGCTTCCTGTCACATGGGATCCACACTGACACTCCTCTGCACAGATATTATACTTAATAATACAGCACGCTGTACAAATTATTATAGTATATATTTAATATATATATCAAAGAAAGTCTGAGATGCAGGTTCTGTTTTCTTAAAGCAGAGCTGATCTGCTGTTCTGATTTAAATTGCTTTACTCATTTTACTGTATTTTAATGAAATGTTATATAGCCTCAGTATGCTTTAACGTGAAGGAAAAAAATAAAACAAATATTGTATTGGATTTGGTTGGCAGATACTTCATATTAAAAGACTGAAGATCAGGATCTGGAGCAAATAAATGACATTCCTTCTTTGAACTGAGCTATGTGACTTTTTCCAACAAGAACTGTTAACAGTTCAGAGGGTCTGGCTCTAGGCCTGTACCTGGTAGGCCCGTTCAGTAATCCATCCATACTCAAGAGTGCGTTACTCAGCAAGAAGTAGTGGTGACTTTTAAATTCACCACTGGCCAACTATCCCAACACCACATGGCAATGTCTGCTGAAAGACACGCCGTGTTTGATTTAAGTTAAAAGTTTAACGTGAGAAGTCATTGCGTACCTTTTGGCCAATCAGTGGGAAAAGATGTTCTCACCCTGTTCCACAGAGTTTTGTACAAATTCACTCATTCCTCAGGCCAAAAAGACATTTTAAAGAGGGAGAGGAGAGGATTTTTAGTTTTGTCTTGTTTTTTCATTTAATTTAGCAGAGAAGCAAGAAAAGCACTGAATTGAAATTGATGAAGGTGCATCAAAATAATCACCAGATCTCTGATGACAGATTAATCCAGTAATCCAATAATACTAATAAGAGGGCTTTTTTTCTCTATTAAGGGACAGAAAACTCTGACTCTTGTCACATGGTTCTGTCCCTAATCTAGTGAGGAGTGGTTTCTCAGTCCTCTATATGCCATTTTATCCTGTGGTCAGCCTTGTTGATATCAGTGTTTCCTAGATACAGTATATGGCAGGGCAATGTACAACATACACACATACATTCCACCTACCTGTTGTGAAATTCATATATGTCTGGCAGGTTGCCAAACAGCACATCCCTTTTGTTCTCCAGAGACAGGGGGATGAGGTGGCTGAGCTCTGAGTTATCCAGCTCTGCAAAATAACCCTGGGGAGGAGGGGGAGGAGGTGATGAGGCAGTAGAGAAGAAAAAGAAAGCAGATAGCAAAATTAGCCATAAATTAACTAGCAAGGCAGCAAAACATCACAGCTAATCATTTCAACCTGAGAAAATCAGAGAAATAGATATTCTTAACCTCTGCCCATCTGCAGTGTCAAACTAAGCCCACAGATCCACATCTATGGGTGATGAGAATGAATTATAGACTAATATGCACTAACACGCCATGCTCTGTTACATGTAATCAATATACTGTACAGTCAGATGCAGTGTTCTTTCTACTAAATGGCAATCAATGCAGAAGGATCTCTTCTTGGGCTTGGGGACAGAAAGTATTCAGCAGAAAGCCTGTGTTAAAAACAAGTGGCATGGAGTTTGAAAGACATTTGAATCTCTCTTGACCAGGCAGAGAGATTAAAGTAAGTTGCATTATGGGAAATGTCAAGTGTCTTCTTTTGTCCGACTAATGTTAAGACAAGGAGAAGCAGCAAATCCTCACATTTGAGAATCTGAAACCATCAAATGTTTGGCATTTTTGCTTGAAAAAAGATGCTAAACACCTTAATCCATTATCAAAGTAGTTGCCTATTAATTTTCTGTCGATCAACTAATTGATTAATTAACTAATCGTCGCAGCTCTACTGTCCTACATTCAAAGTTTTACTTCAACAATAGAAGTATAAATAGCAGCTGTATTATCAGAAACATGTCATTATGCAGAATAGTTCCTATCAGACTGTTATTCTCTATCCTGTTTTTGGATTATTATTACCAATGCAGTAATGTAAAAGCAGAACTGCACTGTTATAAGTGGTCAAGATGGACGTAATTTATATACTGTTGGGTAGTTAAATCTATAAGACTGGGTCATTACAAACATTGCATCTAATTGCTCATACTTTATAAATTCATAATTTTTTGTGGGTAAAATAGTAATATGCAAAGTACCTCATGAAAAAAAAACTCTCTCTGAGAGCAGAATGGAACTAAAAATGTTGCATCACATACAATACATAAATTACAGGTACCTCAAAATTATACATAAGTACAGTACTTGAGTAAATGTTTTTAGTTTATGTTTTTTCCACCTCTGTCTAATTTGTCGCTGTCCAGTGAAAATTACATATCACCATATTTGGTGAATTTTCAGAATGCTGCTTTATGGGTTGGGAAAATTCTTCTTCGTCTTAGGCAAAAAAAACATGACGCACCCATTGAATTACAGAAAATATGCACAAATTTGTTTTTCTTGTTCAATCAAAAGCTGACATTTAATAGATAATTCTCATCTGAACCCCTGAGTAGAGGAGTGCAGGGTGTCACCTTCCCTTTCTAAACCTGATTTTAGAGAAAAGAAAGGTACATACTGTATTGGTATGCATATATTTCATTATCAATTCAACCCAAGTTCCTATTTTGGACATGTTAAATATTACATATGAGTGGTAAGTATTTATGTCAATGTAAACTAAAAGAAAATAAATAATTCCGGTTTATTACAACTGGGTCTTCTTTTTGTTGCTACGTTAAAGTGGGAGGGAATATTAGCCAATGGCCAAAACTATCAAAATAAGACCCAAGTGGTAATTAACCCTAATGATCCTTTAATTGGTGAATTAAAGGGGCATGTTAAACATTCAAAAACAGTAGGCCTGTCACAATAACTACTTTTGTCGAACGATAGATCCCAGAAATACATGTGATAAATGATATTATTGTCATATTATTGTAATGAAAACGACCGCAACCAGAAATGACAACACAAAGTGTCTCAGCATAGTTTTTTTCTGTTCGTTCGGCTGAGGCGCTGTGAAAAAATGCTAGGCTCTGGGCCCAATAATGGAGGGAAACCCCGCTGTTGCTACGATGCTGGTGACACTCTTATGTAAACAAACATGTAAACACAACGGGCAGCATCGAGGTCAGCAAAAATGATTGAGGGGATGTCCATATATGGTACGATAAGTCGATAACGTAGGCTAATTATCGTGACAGGCCTACAGTGTAGGATTACAGATGTTGTGAATGTAAGTAAGCCATGAAGCAATGTAAAATGGGTAACAAAATCCTAGAGCCAGCCGACATGCGTACCTCCATGATGCTTTGCAGTTCCTCCACATATAGCCTCTCTGTTTCAATCAGCTCAGTCATGATGTGTCTGCAGAGAAAGAGGAAAAAATGGGGTGATTGCTAATGCAGAGAAAATCATAAAGAAACCCAGAATTCCCCCCCAAAACCATGAATCTATTCATCCCTCCAATGGTGCTCTGATGGGGACTCTTTAATAAAAAAAATATGTCAATGAAGTGCTCTTTGGTCACATGAGACCAGGATTTTGCCGGTCTACACTGTGGACTAACTGGCCAATGATAACATGAAAACACAAATAATGGCTTTTTAATCTTGACACAGCAGTAATGACACCCTCATTGAGAATACAGTGTTTTGGAAGAGCAGTGAGATCAGACCTCATTAGGATTTACCTCCCAAAGACCATTGCAAAAGAAAAAGGGAAACTTTACCACGCTTTACCATGGAAAGAGAATAAGTAGTAAAAATTACTTCATTGATAACACTGATGACATCATCAGGGTTCTCTATTCAATTTTGGAGAGCTAACTGCAGAGACACAGGCGACATTATACAACTGTTTTCACAGGCTTAGTAGTAGTGGTGGAGTTCCACTTCAAGGTGACACTTGTGGCGGGGCTATGGAAATTAATTCTTGACTTTGGAAACAGTTTCAGAAAGTTTGATAGTTTGCCCAAAAAGGTCTTCACTCAAGGCCAACTTATTACCTTGTTTACAGAGCTTTCAACCACATCCTGTCATGTCAGTTCAGTTCCCGGACCTCAGATCTGTTTGATTAGGCTCACGTACTTTTCTCATCAGCCACTACCCTATTTATACCAATCTCATTCCTTTGTTCAGTGTCAGATTGTCTTGTGTTTTTTGCCAAGCGCTTAAGCCTTACTCAAACCCTGTTTCTGCTCTGTTATTGACTCTGCCTTGTGTTTCATAGACAACCCGGATTCAGCCTAGCCCTTCTCTATACCTCTGCCACGCTGCTTGATCTTCTGGCTTTTACTTTGGCCTGCCCCAACTTCTGTGTTTTGCCCAGAGTTTTTGTTTGTTACGTTTGCTATTAAGGCTTCTCCTATATCTAACTTGCTCGCTGTCTGCTCTTGAGTCCTCTCCACGGTCTCTGACAGTTTCATGTGGTCACTATAAGTTTTGACTTTGTGCAATTTATATGCTATCACAGCTGCAAAGACCACAGCAAGACTCACACTGTAACTGAAGCATGTCTCTCTAACCTCGTAAGTAAGAACGTGCACAGGGACAGACTGGGCTTGTTTTGTGAGCTCATTACCTGTCCGTGTACGGCTACTATATTAGAATCTGCTCACAACATAAGTGCTGGCACTGATTTGTACAATTTCACACATGCGCTCATGCACACAGACTCATCCTCCTGTTGATGTACAGCCATAATTACATTTATTGCATATAATGTGTGTATCAGCTGATGCAACTCAGAGGACATGCATTCTCTATATTCTAATCTAACTAACACATTCAATATGTGGGAGGACGCAGGTTTGTTTTCTATTGTTAGCTGCTGCAGGGTGGTGGCCAGTGCTGGCTAACTTTTTCATTTGGGGGCATTTGGGACCATTTTTCCTGGATGATAATAAATCCAGCTGGTGTGTGATGTTTCTTTGCAGCTCCTGTGTGTGTACTGTGTCTATGGGCAAGCAACTAACTTACATATTCATTCATCCAAAACTGAAATTCCTCCCATGTGCTCACACATATAAATACAGACACTGTCTAAAAGGAAGCACAGATAGAGGGAGGTGGGATAAAGTGAAGGGGAGGTAAAGAGGTCTCCCCCTGCTGCCCAGTGGTTCCTCCCCCTTTACAAGACACACCCACCCACCCCACACACAGTGTTTCTCTCTCACACACACACTCACACTGGGACCTTCAGGGAAATCAGAGCAGACATTGAAGCTCAGCTAAGTTGCTGAAGTGGGTTACTGCAACAGACAGGGGGAAAAGAGGAGGAGATGAGGAAAATCTAAGTGGCAGAAGGCAGAGATAAGACAATAAAAAGAGAAGCAGTTGGAAAGAATAAGGCAGAAAAAGTGAGGGTCACAGATAGATACGAGGAAAGAGTGAGCTGAGCAGAGGAGAAGGGTTTGTCTGTACTTTACCTCACATATGGATTGGACTGAAAAACAGCTCGGTAAGTCAGGAACACATTGTGTATGTGTGTGTTTGTGTGCGAAAGGCTGTTGCTCTAAATTAAGTCTATAATACTTTCCAGTGTTCAAGGCTAAAGGTATCAGCTTGCAGTAGCAAGCTGACAGAGTTAGAGTGGTAAGAGGGGGAAAAACAAGCTGGATGTGTCAAGATGATGAAGTCAGACAAGTAAATAGTCCCAGAACTCAACTGGCACTTTTTCACTGGGTCTCTGTTGGGAGGTTGCCGAGCCAGAGTTTACAGTGAGGCTGAAGGGATGAATCTGACACAGACTGAGCAGGCAAGGTTAGCAAGGGAACAGACCTAACAGGATGTACTAACAAACCTCACACGACAGAAAGTCATAAAAAGTAGTTCTGAAGTGGTTCATTTTGTGCAATAGACACATCTGCAAACCACAGAGCAAATTCTAAAGGATGTGTGTTCACTTTATACTCAAAAACATTACTATCAGATTCTACGTGAGTATGTTTGAATATGCCATCATTATAATTACATTTGGTTTCAAATATAAGGGTTTACATAATGACTTATCAATTATATCAAGGAAATGAGAGTGTGATAACAGCTGACAGAAAACCAACTTTCTTTCATGAGATCATCTGAAGCATGGGGTGGTTTTTGGGTTTTATGCTGAAATCTGGCTACTAAACTGAAACACAATCAGGTTTCCACACTGTTCTAGATCTGCAACCAGGCTATAGAAAACTTTGTTTCCTATTTTCATTGTTTTCATTGGTAGGGCCCACAGCAGGTGTAACCTCTATTATTGATGAGATAAAACAGATAAACAGATATTTCACAAAAGAAGTAAGGTTAGATGCATTCATATGACATTTGATATGAACTGTGACATCCTGCTTTTAACTCATCATCTGACACCACAAGCCTGACTACATTAATCCTAATAGGAGAAGTTGAAAGTTAGTTCAGTGAAATCAATCTCAGCCAAGACTTGGATTAATCATTCTCAGATTAATCACTACAACTTTGACTTTTGGCCATCATTGTTTTTACCCAAACATCCATACAGAGCTTACAGAGCCACTTCTTTGTTCAACTTTGACCTATACAGTGGTTGTGCACTGTGGCGTTAATACCACTGAAAATATATAACATCAATCCAAATTGGTACAGCAGAGGATGACACTTCGGCTATCAGAAATAACCAATATTTAAATACTAAATAACAGAATTTAACTAACATTCACCTCATGGCACCACCTTGAAAAAGATAGCCAATGAATGAATTCAGTCTCAGTCTAAAGGTTGCTGCGGAGTTCTTGACTCGTGTACAGTGACCTTAATACTTCATACACACAACCCACATAGTGATCAAGTTCTTTATGAATGAAAGTTTATTAAACTACTACCTACACATACAACTATAACCACTAAACATCCAACTGAATGAAGAAATGCAACCATGAATAAATGCAGTGAATACAGCAATGAACAGTTAATAAATGCATGAGTGAAACCATGAATACAACGACAGACAATTAATGCATGAAATGAGGACCATTTTATAACGCGGAAACACAGGAAACACTAAGTGGATAAAACCTTAACATTGACCAGTGAAATCACCTTAATGCACTGAGAGGTTGTTGGGGAGCACGAGTGAAATTCTTTATCATGGTTACATTGAAGGGAGATCCTAGTCCTGACCTAACGCTAAATTACTTTTAGTAATCTACAGCATCAACCCCAATATCACAGGAACAGTAAAGTTTCACCTGGTGCTTCAGATGGCCAGGAAAGACGTCGCTCTGGGGGGAGAAGGGAGATGTTTCTTTATTGGTCCGATAGCTAGCCCACATGAGAGAGCTATCGGACGAGATGTCCCACATGGCGATTCGGCTTGAATTGGCTGGTTTTCTCTGTCTCGGGCATTGTAGGGTGCGCTCTTGATTCCACACATCCCTGCTTGGCTGGGGTGGGCAGGATTCTGAGTTTCTCCAGTTTTAACTTTGGTTGTGTTAGAACCCAGACGTTGAGCAGGCTTCTTTCAGAAAGTTCTTGCTTTCAAAGTTGGCTGGATGTCAGCTTTCAGCACGTTCTGTACAGCTCGGGATGACGAAATGCAGGGCCAAGAGCAGATCTCTCGAGGCTCAAGGCAGATAAGAGGTCAAGAGGATAAAAGTTATCAGGGAACAATAAGAGCAATAAAAGAGTGATCTTTGGGCGTCTTCTGTAAAAGGGGCGGCAATGTCCGATGTCTCTTCCCATCCCACATCCATCTGGTCCTAATTATTTCTTATTTTATTTTTTTTATTAAGTTTACCACGTCTAATGCTTCCATATTTAATTTTGTGGCATTCTCTGCCACAGAACGATACCCGAAACACCTTATATAAAGACAGTCATAGACAGTGTTAACTCAGGTTTAAATGGCATAAATGGCAATTATATACAACAGCTATTATGGTGCAGACAGAATGGACATTTTAATCTTGTGGCCATCCACAATGATATGAATTGATTTGAAGAAACATAATGACTGACGCACAGACATGTCAATCATAGAGCTGATTTTATCGCCCAGAATAATAACAAGCTACTTCGGGTAGAAGAAATATCTGTTTCCATTGCATTATTTGTGCTTTCCCGAATAACATATTTGTATTCAGGTGCATCCATTATACACACTGTATACCCATAAAATAAAATCAATACATGTCAGTGTTCCTTGTATCCCAGGAATGTATCTTTGCTTTCTCTGTCTCCCCCTGAGAGGAATGAGAAGGGGAGGTGTGACAGGTAACCCCCACACACATGCAGTCTGAGGGGATGTGAGATTTGGCGTTCCAACTTACATTTTGTCTTATTGCAAGCTATGATCAATTTGTTTGTTATGTTAATGCATAGTCACATGTCCTGTTTCATTAGCTATGAAACAAAACCAGACATCCCATCTTTATCTTTAATGGACTGGCAGGTCTGTGTAAACCGTTCCTGTTGGTTCAGTTTCCGTTGTACCAGCATCAAAATCAGCATGTTGACCCAAAGCTTCACATTCTTCATATAGGGCAGGGCTCCAGCCTGCGACCATTTAATTGCATTTGCAACCATTTTTGGAGACAGTGCTATTAAATTTCATAACTAGGAGCACCAGTGCGACTTGCAAATATGCCCCTCGTTTTGTTTTTTATTTGTGTGTTTGTTTGTTTTTTAAATCATCATCGTGTATCATGTGAAACACCAGGAGGAAAAGAGAATTGGTGTGTGTGTGTGTGCGTGTGTGTGAGAGACAGAGTGAGAGAGCGAGAGATCTACCTGTGTCTGTGTGCTCTCGCTTGGCCCTTTGGTGACAATGAAACAAACTATCGATTCATTTTTCGAAAGAACAAATCATTCAGACCTCCTGTGCCACTACAGTCCCACATTTCTGATGAGGACAATTCAGATGAGGAATCAGCAGGTGATACAGTTAACTGTATATCACTGCAACAAAGTGCATTATTCAGGGCCTGATTTAAAAGCCATCGCTTTCGCCTCCATTAAACCCTGTAGGCACTTTCGGTGGTGTAACTGGGAAACTGGACATGCTTGTCATCAGAGAAATAGATCATAAGACTGATGTTTATTGCAACTTCGGCGATATCTGCTGCCTTCCCTTCTACACACAGCTCTGCTCGCTCACCGGAGCAGCTCCAGTCTCTTTGCCTGTCTGTGGCACAGTAGCCTTCAGTGTCGATAGGCTATTAGTCGTGACGTGTAACCAATCAGATAGTGTTGTTTCCAACGGATTGCCTGACTGCTCGGGTTTCTTGGCCCATTAGACTTTGTCGTAGCGATATCACCGTGTTCCCACATCTCAGCAATTACTTTGGTGGGCACAGTGTTATAAGTGAATAAATGAGTTGTTGTTTAATCAGAATACTTTGAAATGAAACGCAACTTCGTAACCTTTTTCAGGAAATAATCCTGTGGTTCCCATGGAATTCGGTGAGGACTTTTTGTGACAGAAAAGATGGGACTGTAGACATTTTTAATTCCTGTGTCCCAGACCAGTTACCAGAGTTATCAGAACTAACAGACTGTATGATTAAACTCACTTTGAATAAACATGTGTGACCGCAGCCTAAATAACAGAAATATTTTGCATTCCTATAATATTTCACCCCAATGACTTATAACACATACATTGTGTAGAGAACCAACACTATGTCAAACTAAGTATGTTACACAGCATGGTGGTTAGTCAAAGAGTACTCTAATTTGCTGGATAGATAGCACATGTAATCTCTTCTCTCTGCTCCAAGTCACAGTGGAAAGGTTACCTCTGTTACTCATTTGCTTACATTCAAAACTGCAAGGGAAGCATGCTTGTAGGCCACACAGACTGCATAATAGCCTATTGTCATTACAACTGTTTAGACAGGTTAGATCCTGTAATTTGAAACGTAGTAAGATGAACTGATCTGCATTGTCTACTGTAGTGTAGGAAAAACACACGTGTCAAATATCAATAACACCTGAGCATCAATGTCCATTAATGTGGGTAAAGATAACAATAATGAATCACACATCTCGAGAAGGAGTCTCAAATTTTAAGATACCCCATTTTGATTATTTGGTGCCACATGAGTTTATATGCTATTGTTCTCTTTTGGCCATCTGAAAGTAAAAGGAAGAAACAAACCAGTCAGAACACACTTGCAGACATTTATTTTTATTTATTTTTTTACATTTCTTTCATTGATTCTAAAGCAGTCGTGGGCCATATCGCTAAATTTGGGTTTGATTCAATACTAATACCAGGGCCAGAATCGATAATATCTAATGATACTCGTGGTTAAAAGCAGCTAAAATACAGGTACAGATAAGGGAGCGCAATGTGTCATGTTTAATGCGATAACTGCCTCGTTACTAGGCAAATTCTGAATACATTTTCATTACTATTCTGTCTTAATTATTTGATCATATGCATGTGAAGTAACTCCAAATGTTGAACCTCTATTGTTCAGCTAATAGTCCAACTACTGTATACAGTCTGTGTGTGTGTCTCCGAACTAAAAGGGTGATCCCTCGCTCTGAACAGCAGCAGAGAAGCAATGAGTGCATACACTGAGAAGTGTGTTCATGGCCCAGAACGTGGTCTTAATGTTCTCGGAAGATGACAATGGAAAGTTGTTTGCAGAGACAGTTTTCTACTCTCTGATGAGATAGAGGGTTCGATGTATTAGAGAAAGATAATGCTTCTGAATTGGTTTTATGTTGAATACTACTACTGTTGTCATTTGAGAATGTAGAGTAGTTAACTGTAATGTAGTTAAAAGTACATTTAATGTAGTTAAATATACATTTTCATATATGAAAATGTACAGATTACTACTACAAGACAGCGGATCCTCTCATGGTATGTTTAGTCACAAGATCTCTGGATGTCAAGGCTCAGCACATGTTGTCAGTGCTCTCCATTGTTGGTTGACCCCAGTGTTCAGTCTAAATATGCTGCTGTGGAAATACGTGTTCAGCCTACTGTGTGGCAGCATTGCACAGACGTCAGCAGCTTCTCTGCTCAGGGGCTCTATTGAGCTAAAGCCCCTCTATAATAGTTATTTGTGCTGGGTCGCCACTTACATTCACAGTGTCCTCCGCAAAGTTAAAGGCAGTTAGCCAATGTGGCGGACAGACTGTTTTGGGGTGTTAACAAAATCCAATGATAATTTTAGTGTTTAGAGACCACACTGCAAAAAAGGAATTTTGCAGTGTGTTTTTATGTTTTGTTGCATCAATACTAGAAATGCAACTGTAGCAAGTAACTCGCTATCACTGTCCTAAATCATATTTTAAGACGCTACAAATTATATCCAGCTACAAAAAATGTCTGAAAAGTAGGCAGATAGAACAGAAGTACAGAGAGTCATTGCTAAGGAAACGATACACCGTCTCGTCTAGTTACAGTGGTGTAAACTGGCACGTTTCACGTTGCAGACCAGTGCATCGCAAATAGTTTCAAATTTCAGCTTGGCTCATCGCAAATCTTTTGTCTGAACTGGGCTTTAGGCACAGCGCCAAAGTGTTTTTTCACAGCACGTTAGCCACATGAAAATAAAAAAAACTGTGCTGATAGTTCTCTACCACGTTTTGCTGTCATTTATGGTCCCGCTAGCTTCTCTGTCCTCTCCTCTGCGTGTTTGACCGAGGGCAGGGCTCAGCTCCTACACACACGCACACACACGGTTGTTGTTTTACACAACCACAGCGCACTCCAGTCTTGGCATTATCACTGAAATAGTCAAACCTAGTTAAATTAGTCAAACCAGATGACAAAGAGCATCTTGTTTGTCTCTATTTCCTCCTGTCAGAGGTGCCTCTCCTGATGTTACTGTGCCGTTTTACATCAGGGGGTCAACAGGGTCAACATTCTCACCTAGAGGAGCCTATGCACGTATACAGGTGTATATTTTGACTGCAGTAGAACCACACAAAATGAACAGTGATCTCATAAGTACTCCTATATGCATACAGAGATATTATAGTGATAAAACATATTAAATATTAGAAATATATTGAAGTAAAATAAGATTGCTTTAAACTCTCACTTGTGTCCCACAGCTCTTTTGTAATAGTGTATAGTGGAATATCATGATGAAACCACAGGATATTGATATGTAATGCCCTGGTAAGTGTGATACAGTTAGTATAAACGATGACCGAGTAGCCAGCCAAAGACACACTACAAGTCCATTTTAAATTCCTATAAACCAATTAATAATATTAGAGTGATGCCAAGAGTAATGAAAAATGCAAGTACACTAAAGTCATAATAATATTCCCTCTAGAATATTAAAGAATTATTGTTACTGCAGATTCATGAAATTCTCATCCAAACATCAGAGTGATGCTGTATTATTGGATATCAAAAGAACAATGCACTATAGTCACAAAAAACACAGAAACATAAAGGGTCCCTTAAGTTTGTCCAACATCACTAATTCTAAACTTCTTAAGCACTACATCATTTGTCCTTTATTCCACATTTTGAGCATGACTGATGCTTTTCTGCTTTTCTAGACTGAACACGGCCACTGTGAGGCAGTCTAAACTTTTCTCCTGTGTGGTCCCTTGGTGGAATGGGTTACCAAACTCGATTCGGTGAGCAGAAACCCTTTCTGTCTTCATAAAATCGCTTGAGGGCCTGCCTCTTCCAAGAGTACTTACTGGGTATGGCCAAGTGCATTATCCAAATTGCAGGAGCTGCAATTAATGTGTCACACAGAGATGCCCCGGCCTACAAATCATATTCTCCAGATGTAAGGGAACATGCTTATTTAGTACAGACCCCGGCAAAAATCACATCATCATCAGTTTTAGATTTTTTTCAGTGAAAATTAAATGCAAAAATTACCAATCCCACTAAAACCGTGACTCACATTGCAATATCTGTCAAAATAATCGCAATATGTTTTTTCCAGCCCTAGTACTTACTCACCTAATATGCTCTTTCTATCTCCTAATCCTTCTGTAGCTCTTTCTCAAAAAAAAAAAAGTGTCATTTGCTAGGCACTTACTTTATATGTTACTTCATGCAGGTGGAACGTGGAAATGAGTGTCATTGATCTACTTTGGCTTTGTGTTTATCTGATCTGTACGTCGCTTTGGACAAATGAGTAAATGTAAATGAATACTTAAGAACTGTCCGACAATGCCCATGTCTTTTCAAAGGCTCCTCTAGCTGTGGCCTAGTATAACCAGTGTGTCCCCTGCAGCCTTCACAATCCCATAATCCATTTTGCACCAGTCAGTTGTATAATGGAGTGTTCAGGGAATCCTCATCAACTTGTCACATGACTACATTACTGTATACATTTAGCAGATACCCGTAGTCAGGTGGCCATCAAACAATGCTAATTATTTTACATGAACTAGAACCAGTGGTGCCCAACCTTTCTGTCATGCCCCCTTTTGGAAGCCAAAAATGTTTTGGCCTGAACATGTTGTAAATTGCAGAAATAACCTGGTACATTGTTACAGTTATTTAAGTGAAGAGTCACAACTCATACTAACCTAAGGTATCGTCAATCTTTCTCCGGCAATATATAGTCGTTGTTGGCTATAAAGGTATAAAGGCATTGTCCTGTTAAGCCTCTGACTTGGAGGCACTGCTGCTATTTGTGTGAAACATCATCTTTCATGCTCGCAATATAAAATAAGACAATAATTAACTCTTTTAAATATCACTGTACTGTGCGTCCCTTGCATTAATATAAAGTGATGCCAAAATCATTAGAAGTTATACTATAAAAACGAGTGATACTAAAGTCCCTATGGAAATATCATAGGATTGTTAAGGAAATACTAGTGGTGATACTAAACATATTATGTCCCCATGAAAATATTAGAGGACTACTATAGAGATCGAAGAAGTGATACAAAGATTATACAAGACACAAAGACATTCTAGACAAACTAAAAGCATCATAGTAGTGACACTAGATACATTTAAGTCCCTAAACAAATATTGTTGTAATATCATAGACTACAAAAATTTTAAATATTATTAAATCGCCACAGCAATATTGTAAGAACATTATATTGATACTTTAGATACACTTCAATCCCTACAGAGATATCGTAGAGTAGACAGACTATATATCAATCAATATCATCACTATCATAGGATTAAAAACACATTAAATCCCCAAATAATTATTGTAGGAACATTATGGTGACAACAGACACACTGCTATAGCTGTAGAAATATTATAGTTATACTAAAGAGATTGGGACATCCTATTGATACTGGACAACCTGAAAGTCACTCTGATATTTGAGTACACTAGTGATACAATATGAGACCAAATGCCAAAACTAAAAGGAGTTCCATTTAACTCTGCAGGCACATACATACACACCTTCAACACACTACACATCCCTCAGGGAAGAATATTACCTCAACAACAGCCCACCTATAGATACCTGTGCGCAAACACCACGTGGTGACGCACGTACAGCCCGCAGCAAATCCAAACGACGCTCAGCTGAAGCATGTTAATGTGAAGTCTGCAGCCCAGTCAGTCTGGTTTCTACATACCTTCGGTGAGTAGCACATTTCTGCGAAGTCTCTGTTTTCGTGCCGGGTGGCGGGTTAACTGATCCGGTAGACTGAAGTAGCCTTTTTAAACAGGTGGTGGCTGCCCGCGTGATGTGGCCATATGTGGCATATGCCTTTACCTGTGCGAGCTGTCCGTGTACGTACACTTTTACGTGCGGAGTGTGCTGTGTGCGCGCGTTTTTCTTTCTGACTACTAATGTAGACATTGTCACAGGGGACGGGAGGATCAACCCGCCATTGTTCATCCTCACATGACATTTCTGACATGAATTCATGTAGCACATTATGTTATATGTGCTCATGCTTTGGCAGCTTCATTTTGTGCTGCAACACTGTGAGCATTTCCATATTAAATGAGTCTAAACACATCCTGAATTGAACCCCATCCCTCTTTTTCCTCCATAATCTGATAAGGTTCTGCCCCTGGGTACCCCTTTTGTGAGGATTTTTAACATGCTGCAGATTTGCCTAACAGTCTCTAGCAAGAGCTGTGAAGTGATTAGTGAATTAAATTGGAGATTAAATAATAAAATCGATAAATTGATAAATTAATCAAGAGAAAAATAATCTGCAGCTATTGTGTTAAAGGATTGATCGTTTCATCTTCTGTCATCTTTTAAACAAAATACCAAACGTTATATGGTTCCAGCTTCTCAAATGTGAGGAATTGATGCTTTTATTTATCATGTATAATAGTAAATTAAATATGTTTGGGTTTGGGACTTTTGGTCAGACAAAACAAGACATATGAGTCCCTACCTTGGGCTCTGGGAAATTGTGATGAACATTTGTATACTTATGGGGCTTTTTTCCTGTCTATCTACAAGTGCGTGGTCTTTCTATTTGATGCGCAACGAGGCAGCGATCATTTCATTGGTTAACACTACAGCTGGCATTCTGTTGGTTGGGGAATATTGACAGGGTTGTTGCACAAAAAATCCAAGAGCAGAAATGTGAGAGCAGACGTTTCACGTGTGCACAGAAGCAGCCTGAGTGCTGGAGCGCAGGAAATCTGTGCAAGCAACAATATATCTGAGTGTAAGCATACAGTTTGAGCAGAAGCAGACTATTTGAGTGAGAGGGCAGGGTTTTGAGGGAAATCATTACAAAATCTGAACATGAAATCAATAAGTCATGCTCTCAAATTGAAAGACCACGCTCTTGAAAAAAGCATCTTTGGGCCACTTGGATGGCTTAAAGAAATATATTTTGTAGCTTTGTCAACACTAAAGAGCGCTGTGAGCGCTTTCTGAACTAGAAAAATAGGATATAAATAAAATGTGTGCAACGATTATAGTAATTTGATTAATATGTCGATTTTTTTTTTCCAATAAATGGACTGAATAGATAGTTTAGTCTGTAAAACTGTGACAAAATATTCCCTGAGCTTTTTTCCAGATTGCAATCTTCAAACGTCATGTTTTGTCCAACCAACAGGCCAAAACCCAAAGATATTTAGTTTACAATGATACAAAATCTGAGAAAAGTAGCAAATTATCACATTGAAGGGGCTGGAATTAGACTGATGAATTACACAATCAAAATAGTTGGTGATTAATTTGATGAATGAATCAACTAATCTTTTCAGAATAAGTGTATTCTGTCTTAAATGTGTAGCCCAAACATGCAAAATCTTGTCTATATGACTCTGATCTTAGTTGTCTCTCTCTCTCTCTCTCTCTCTCTCTCTCTCTCTCTCTCTCTCTCTCTCTCTCTCTCTCTCTCTCTCTCTCTCTCAGGTGCCATGTGTTCCTATGAAATGCTGATGTCACCGTAACCGAGAGGAGGAGGGATAAGGAAGTGGAGGAGAGGGGTGAAACTAACCAGGAGTTCTGAGGAGAGAAGGACGAAAGAGCGTGTTGAATTTTTTTGAGATGAAAGAGGGACACTGAGCTTTAGCTGGAGATGTGTGTAGCCTGATCGATATGAGTCATGAGTGGAGCTTTTGCTTCACACAGTGGAGGAAGATCAGTAATAGAGCATCCAGACTGCTGAAGAGCCCGACAAAAGCCTACTGGACTTGACAACATCAAAAAGAGAAGCCAGTTGGTAGGATAGGAGGAGGGGAAAAAAGGATACGTGTGAGGCGAGACAGACAACAGAAAATAAAGCAAAGGAGATGATAAGGAGGACAATTAGGTAGATGAAAGAAGAAGTCAAGCTTGAGAGTGAAAGAAACTATCAGAAAAAGAAGAGAACGTTAAGACAGAGGAAGATACAGCTCCAGGAGAGTAGAAGTCTAGACGGATCCAGAGGACACGTTCTGTCAGTGTTCAGAGATCTGCCGAAATAAGCCGTAGTCATGAACTTCCGTCGTATCCACAAGTGCCAGTGCGTGCAGCTGCTGACCACAGGCCTGGTGCTGTGTGCGGTGATGGTCTGCTGGGAGGAGCTGGACCACCATGTGGTCAGCCACATGAGATCCTACACGTACCGCTACGTGGTCAACAGCTACAACTTTCTCAATTCTTCCTTCTCCCTTAGCACCAACCATCACCACAGAAAGGATGGTACCAACGGTGCAGATGGTGGTTTGGTGAACTATCCATATCTCATCAACCACCCAGGTAAATGTAGAGGTGGTGGTGGAGATGGGAAAAGCTGGGATGATGTCCTCCTGCTTCTGTTTGTGAAATCATCTCCAGAGAACTTTGAGCGACGCCAGGCCATCAGGGACACATGGGGGAACGAGAGCTTTGTTTGGTCAGAACTGGGGGCGAGCGTGAGGATAGTGTTTGCTCTCGGCGTGCACCCGGATGTTGGGTGGAGATCCAGTGTGCAGAGTGAGCTGCTGCAAGAGGACCAGGCCTACGGAGACCTGATTCAGCAGAACTTTTTGGACACCTTCCACAACCTGACTACCAAACTGATTCTGCAGTTCCACTGGGGCCACGAATACTGCCCTCAGGCTCGCTTCCTCATGTCTGCGGATGATGACATCTTCGTCCACATGCCCAATTTGGTAAAGTACCTGCGGCAGCTCCTGAGCGACCAATCAGGGGCCACGGATCTGTGGGTGGGGCATGTACACAGAGGAGCCCCTCCGATTCGCCGTAAAGAAAGCAAATACCACGTTCCATATGATCTGTACCCCTGGCCTTCCTACCCAGATTACACTGCTGGAGCGGGGTACGTGGTTTCAGGTGATGTGGCCGCTAAGATCTACCGTGCAACTCTGGTGCTGAACTCCTCCATGTACATCGACGATGTCTTCATGGGGATTTGTGCCAAGGCCATGGGGGTCTCTCCCCAGGAGCATGTGTACTTTTCAGGGGAGGGCAAGGCTCCATACCACCCCTGCATCTATGATCACATGATCACATCACACGGTCACACCACGGATGTGCGCTCACTATGGCAGGCAGCAAAAAACACTACATTGTACAGTAACTCCAGAGGATTTATGGGTAATCTGTACTGCACAGCAGTGAGAGTGATGTTGCTGTGTCTGCCATATTACCACAACACTTACTCCTGTATGGCTGCTTTTACATGAATGGTCTTAAGATGATGCAAGGAGTGCTGAATGCTAAATGTACCACACAAACAAATGATGGTACCTCACACAAACAGTCTGCCATTTTTCATTTATGTTACATTGTTTCATGTTATTTGCTGGCTATACTATATATTTGCTATCTTGTAATAAAGGCTGTTCTGTTAAGCAAACAAATCTACTTAGTTCTTCAGTCATCAGCAGAATCAGTTTTCACTTTGTTTAAGCTAAAGTGAGAAAAGATTGGTAAAACCTGCTTCATATTGTTATTCACTTGCCAACTTCTGAAGAGGTTTAGCTCTGTCTCGAGAGTCCAAAATAACTTCTAAACTAGCTCTTGAATATTATGAATTCTGGTGTCACTGAGGCAGTTGACAAAGATAATTTCATGAAATAGGAGTCAGCATGCATATCCAAACTGCAAAAGGGGGCAGGTGCTGAGCCGAAACAGAGCAAATCACATAGTAAACAAATACACGGCTCGCATACTGCAGGGCTCCAATATTCGCTTTTTATTACACCAAGGTAACGTTTCGAGCATAGCTGCTCTTCATCAGACTGAGATAAGATCATTTCATGCTCTGCAAACATGTCGCATTAAGAGCTAAATGCAGCTCTTTAGATGATTAAAGTGAAATCTAATCAAATCTAAATGCCCTTATGGTAAAATATATAATAACTACTGTAGGTAAAGGCAGTTATGAAGGTTTGATGAATGATACACAATCTGGCCAACTTTAACCCTTTGGCTAGCATCTTCCCTTGTCATATAAAAAACTAAACAATTGCTATCAGAATCATCTATCCATGTGAATGTAATTCCCAGGATACTGGGCTGGAGCACAAAATGGGTGCTTCTTAAGGAATTATTTTGATTGGTAATCACATAAAAAAGATCCTCTGTGTGAGGAAAAGATGTATTTAGCTTGAAATATTCTGCATCATTTATTGTTGGCATTTTCTTTTGGGTGCTCAGAAACTCTTAAGTCCGGGCCACACCGCCAACCTGAGCAGCGCGTGTGCATCGCCGAATCTCTTGCTTTTCATTTCGGCGCCCATGTTAACTGGTTAGAGCAGCCACACAGTCGCGTGAGACGCGTGGTTCAAGCGTATTGTTTTCTGCGTGAGGCGCGCGGTTCTCACCAAAAATAGACAGTGAAAATGATCTATTGATAGTCATGTTGACATCAAACCAGCAACATTACACCTTTCAGTACAGTTTGTCTATATCTGTAGAATATATCACAGACGCCCCAGACTCCCCAGTTACAATTGAGCACACGCCTCTTAACTTTTTTGCCTAAACTAAATCTAAATTAAATTTATAATGAAATGAAAAATTCTATTATTGTTTGTGTGGACACCACATGTGTGCGAGCCGCAGCAGTTCAGGGAGGTAGCCATCACGCACAGGTAGAGTTAGGTGGTGTGGCCAGGGCGTGAGATTAGCCTATCCTTTGATCTTTGAACTTTGCAGTAGAACTTTGTATTTAGTTCTGCTCTGACCGACTATCAGGCTGACAAAGTGAGTCAGACATTTTCTATTGAGACACCAGTCATCCAGTAGGAAGAAAGCTAGAAATAAGTTGTTAACACAACATTGACATATCAAAACCCAGGACTTCTCAAAGTCCGGACTGGACAGCAAGTCAATCCGGACCCAGCCCATACCTCATGTTATGAATAGGCTACGTTATCTGCAAACGTTTTCTATTTTGAAATACATACATACAACATTGATCAATAAATTGTTAGTGATGTTGAATATATAGTGTAGCTGGAGATCATTCACAGTGATCCTGTCCCCAGATGAATATGGTTTTAATGTGGCTTATTTCCCTATCGTTGACATCATTGTTATGGCAACGTGAACTGCTGAACCACGTTACTGTTACACTGGAGAATTTGCTATGAGCTCCTAAATCGCAGATACAGAATGTGTCTCCTTTTGTCTAGTTCATGATTTCTACAACTAGTGTAAATGTAGTAAGAATATGTCTAAGTCAGAAATAAATGTCTGCCTCGGTTTTGTTTTGTTTTTCTGCTCCTTTTCGTTCTGGCCGAATCTAAAGAGATGTGACATTAATTAATTGCGACTACGAGTAGCCTACCTGTAAACAGAGTAGGGGGGGTCTTTGACAACATTCCATGGCCAATGATGTGAAGATGTTAAAATTTACAAAGAGTAGTTGACCAAGAAAACCGAGTATTCAATGAGGGGTGGACAGACAAACATGCGTTCATTTTGCCCCAATCCGGCACAAAGCCCATGTGTTTGGTGTGCACAGAAACAGTGGGGATTGTGAAGAGTGGTAATGTAAAACTTCATGACAGAAAAAGTTTGAGAACCACTGCCATAAACAAAGCCCAGTTGTTGAGATCTTTCATTCATTTTCTAAACCAGTTAAATCCATTTCAGGGTGACTGGAGACTAACGTCTATTACAAAATGCATTGGATGGAAGCCACGAAAAAAGAAAGAAAACGTTTCACAAATCTTCTAAAAACATTAATAGCAAAATGCATCACATTTAAAGCTGCTGGAGAACTTTTTTACACTCATACAAAAAGGACCTTTTTCAACACATGGAGCCTAAACTTAAAGTCCTCCTGCACTCAAAAATGTGTTTTGCTTATTGTTATTTGACTTTGATATTTGAGCTTCACTGTGCAGAATGATGTATGTGCAGAGTTTGTTTTCAAATTCATCTGCTGAAGGAGGAAGGATTCTCTGTGCTGACCTTAAATGTCAGTTTAACACACAGGCATACAATTGTGATTTTGTCACATCTCATCTAGTTTTAAAGCAAATCATGGTCCAGTATGCAATTTACACAAGCCTAATGTAGAAATTTGAAGCCTCCAGTGCACATATACTGAAAATTGACTTTTCAGTGAAGAAAAGACATCTTGCGTCCAGCAGTTAAACCTTTGAAATGAACACGATTTTAAGATTTTTTACGAGGTAACTGAACATTTTTATGGAAAAACAATATCAGACACAAACTATTATTCCAAGCAGAGCATTTTCATCTTAATAAATGTCTGAAGATGATCTTCAACCTAAGAAGCTGTATATAGAAATGTTCTAATGTTAAAGTTGCTCTGATCTGACTGCCTCCATTCAACGCAGGGTAAAATTAACCACTTGCACTGTCACCTGGATGTTAACTGTTATACCAACTGTGTCTGAAATGTGCTCTCCACATACATAGTGAATGCAGTAAGTACTATAAATCACTATACTTCAGCACGCTTACTTCAAACCATGCACAAAATTATGTCATATAAGGAATACCGTACTAGTTGTGTCTGTGAATTTAGCACTGCTGTGCAATATGACTTCATATGTGGTTTACTGACCTAGAGAATGACATAATTGTGTTGTCTTTTCAGTATAGTGATGTTACATTGGAGCAAAGAACTGCATGTGAACACTCAACTATGGCCGCAGTGGTGTGTTCTGTCCATACCTGCGTCTGTTGGACAGACTCTCCTCTGTCTCATTGGTCACAACAACATGGGTGGAGCCTCCTTGACTTTCTTCATGCATCACCTCAATCTGTGACACACAAACACACACATATATACATGTAGGTTTAATTATTAGGGCATGGGCTTTGTATATTATGTGTAAGATGCAAACGTAGATACCACTGCAACACCAGTAAACTAAATGTCTTCTTCTCAAGCTTCGTCCCAATAGAGATGTTTAATGGTGCATTCAGGCAATCGCTGTCAACTTGTAAAGTCAGAAAATAATCAATCAACTGATTGATCACAGTGAAATGTAATCCTGCCAGTTCCTTCAATTAGTGCTTTAAAAAGAGTTTAAATATAATAGGAACAGTAATAAATAGATGTGTATGATTGGGGGGAGGTGGTGGGCTTAGGCAGTGACCTCATTTAGGATCCTGGTGGCCTGAGGGTAGACGCTCTTCCTGAGCCTCTCAGTGCTGGCCTGGTGTATCCGGTACCTTCTTCACAACCACAGCAAGGAGAAAAGGCCGTTATCTGGGTGGTTGGGATCCTCAATTATTCTCCTAGCAATATTCTTGCAGCACCTGGTGTAAATATCCTTTAGGCAGAGTAGAGCACCGCCTGTTGTATGTTCAGCCAAACTAAACACTCTTTTCAGGGCCTTGCAGTCCTATTTGGGACTGTTTCCGTACCAGGCAACGATGTTCCCCGTCAGGACACCTTAGATGGTGCAGGAGTAGAAATTCCTCAGTATTTGAGGGGATACCCGGAATTTCCTAAATTGTCTGAGGTGAAACAGTGTCTGCCTTGCCTTTCTTACCACTGAGTCAGTATGCAGCGCCCAGGTCAGGCCCTCTGTAATGTGGACATCAAGACACTTGACACCAGTTGATATTAAGGAGGACGTAGTTCCTTCCCTGCTTCTTATCAAAGTCCACTATCAGCTCCTTCATCTTGCTGATGTTCAGGAGTAGGTTGTTGTCCTGACACCAATGGGTCAGGTCCTCTACTTCCTTCAGGTAGGCCTTTTCATTGTTATCTGTGATCAGGCCCACCACAGCTGTGTCATCAGTAAACTTGATGATGGTGTTGAAGTCGAAAGTGGCTACACAGTCTTGTGTGTACAGTGAGTACAGCAGGGGGCTCAAAACGCAGCCCTGGGGTGCTCCGGTGTTAAGGATGAGGGCAGAAGAGGTGTGTCTGCCTACCCTCACCACCTGGGGTCTGCCTGTCAGGAAGTCAAGGATCCACATGCTCAGTGAGGTGTTTAATCCCAGGACCTTGAGCTTTGTGACGAGCCTGGAGGGAAATTATGGTGTCAAATGCTGAACTGTAGTAATCTGTCATAGTTCTTAGACCTTGTAACATGCTTCAGGGATTACCCTCCTGGAATTGTAGTTCCACTTTCTTCCTGTCGTCCCTTTTTGGATCTATCTATCATCACAAAAACAACAAATCGACAACAGAAACAGAATATAATTCATAGACATTTGTCTCCGTCAACAAAAACTATGCATTAGCTAATCTAAGTGTACCACACGGCCAAAGGAGAGAGAAGGGAGTGATGGTGCTCGCCCGGACCACAAGGACCCCGCAACGGACCACTGAACAACGATTCTGGACCACAAGGACCCCACTGGTTCTTTTATTAATATTCAGTTAAATAAAACAGCTAATCAAATGATATGCATAAATAGATAGATAGATAGATAGATAGATAGATAGATAGATAGATAGATGAGGAGTAGAAAAATCAGGAAAAACCACTCCTGCATTAATTTCACTGCCTGCATAAACACTTACAATTCAGCACACGTTTGTTAAAGCATGTTCAAGACGCTCAATACAACTAATGACAAGAAGAAACTACTTGCGGCTTTTGATTTTGGCACTGACTTCACACAGCTCTCTCCTCGTCAGTTACAGAGGAAGGATTATGGTGCAACACTATCACTACACAGACAGACTGTTTGTCAGCAGCACAAAACAACCTCAGGGCATGCATCCAAATTATGCACACTGTAAACCAATTAATGAGATCAGAGCAAAATAGGATAGCTGCAAACAGGCGGCAGGGTGGCATACTGATTAGTGAGACCCTCATTCAGTTGGAGGGACTTTGTGTAAAAAACAATTGCCCCTGCTGACAAAACACTGAATCCCCACCAGCTTCAGGGCTGCTGTCCTGGAAGTGACCTCTGACCTTTCCCGAGGAGAGGTGGGGGCGTGAGGAAAGAGAGTGTGGGTCTAAGGGAGACTGGTAAAACATTGAATGTTTTTGCTTGTTGTTAGTTCACTCATTATATTCACCTTGTGCCACAGGGTGAGGGAAGGATCGTTGCAGCGTCTGCACTAACTCTGTTGTTGTATTGGAATGTCAAGGCAAAGTAGGAGCCAGGCATTTAAGACAAAGTACACTGCCAAATTCTACTAGGCCCCTCCCTTCCAAGACATTTAAAAGTGAGTAGGGGCAAACATCTGTGTGAGGCATGGCTTTGTGTCTACGTGGTGTGTGACCACACAGAGGTTTGGGGTAACAGACTGTCTGTAACAGCTCAGTTTAAATATGTGGCCAAATCAAGTGGCCATGAGCAGCCACTGCTTTGAAAGTCACTAGAAGCACATTTATGTCCTTCTAAGAGAGTCCCTGTGTTGTAACTGGGCTCTCCTATATCAGAGGCTCTCCTGCTGTGTGTGGTCCGTGGGGGGGGTGCCAGTACATTGTTGTAACCATGCTGTCTAGGGTATTTATGTAAAACCTGCAATGATGTCAAGCTTATGTTGCTTGTGTTGAGTCAAATCAACAATGGGACTAAAACTTGCATGTACACTCATAGTGATGCTGTTTAAGTTTATGTTGCTTTCACTGAACAGAAGGGTACATTTCATTGAGGGTGCTTTGCTGGGAACTGGTTATTGGCTATGGTGTGGTATATTACACTGAATTACAAAACTTGGCTGATTTTACAGGGATATTGTCAATAAACAGACAGACTTTCGTAACAGAAGCAGTACTAAAACTATAGCTGTGCATTTTAACCCGCTCTAAATATAACAACAAATCACACTCATCAGAATTGTTCATCTTTCAATTATACCAGCTGCTTACAGCTTACATGACAGAAACTCAGAAAAAACAGTCACAACATGGCAATTAACAGCCTGTGAGCAAAATACGCATAAAATAACTGAAGTAAGTTGTTGCTCACAGCACTGAAAAATGCCATTTCAAAAAAATCTACAGCAACATCTCTTTCCAGAAACACTGTTAACTGTCCGTATAATCTGAAGAACATGCAACAGTTTTCATTGGAACTTTGAAACTACTTTCTACAGTCGAAATAAAACCTGGGCAAATGAATTCAAAACTATTGGCATTGCTAGGGGTAAGTGACATTTTTAAAATATGTATCTATTTTTGTTGTTCTTTTATTTATTTATTTATGTATTCTGTAAATTGAGTTAACTGACCCTTTAACCTGACCAATAGTCTATTCACTTTACATTTTTCCATTTAAATAGCTTCGAATAGTTCAGTTTTTAACATGCCACTGTTTGGCCTACGTTTGATAACATTAAATGACCATTCTATATCTGCGTAAGTTATGTAGACCTGAAAAATGCTGTCTGCACAATATAAGTGTATGATGGACCATCCAAAGGGTGTTCTGTGGGGTTGATTTGGTTAATGACTAAAACCTCAGGGGTACTTTGGCAACTCCTGGGGCCACTGAAGAAGGGTAAGCTGGTGCTCAGCAATTAGCAGTAGCTAATAGCTAAAAACAACTAGTGATTTGAATGAGAATACTAATAGCCACTTTTTAAATAAAATACTAACACACAATCTGTTTTGCATGTTAAAACTGTCTGATAATCTGTATAAGCTACTTAAACCTTCTGGCCATATTTCATCATACACATACTACTGACTGCCCGGTGTGCTATAGGATCATTGCCAATTCTGATGGACTTTTTCAGGAAATGCATTTGTTTTCCTCTTGGTATTATAGCTCTCCTCACTTATAGCAGCCACCTGTTGGTTTAACAGGCCACTCAGGGATAGTGAGGGGGCTGCTATCACAAAAACAGTGATGTCAGTGCATAACCTCTGTAGGGTGAATTTAATCAGGGGACAAGCTAATTTGCAATAAATATAAAATTATATTTTCTCATATAGGGCTGGGTATTGAAATTCTATACCTTTATGATACCAACCACACATATACTTTGGTACCACTGAGTATTGAAAAAGGACTGTCATTCAGTACCACATATCCATACTTAAGTAATAGCAAAGTGTTGTAAATAAGTTAAAAAATAATAGCAAATGTTAAGTAAGAGGCTGTTTAGCTAAATTAGCTACACATCTTAAAGGTTGGGAAATTCTTGTACACTTTCAGGCTGAGACAACCAGCCACTAAAGATACACATCCCTAATAAAGACTAAAATTAAAAAAACTAACGTCATAGTCAGCTGCACTTTCTTTTTTTAGAGATGAACGGGATTTTAAAAATCATTAAAGTTACTTGTTAAAATGGTTTTATGTTGCAGTGAGATTTCAAAGTGGGAGGAGGGTACCTTTATGCCTCCTTTGGCCTTGCGTATGTTCTTCTTCTTGTTGGGATCAGCTTCGGCTGGCTGCTTGCCACTGTTAGAGTTATCAGAAGTTCTGCGAGCCAGAGCTGAAATGAATTGCGAGGACACAGCATAAGTTCATTTATTCTGTATTTGGATCGCCATTAGGTTTCTCAGCAGCACTTGACCAAATGACTGGGCAGGACTCCAAGTGTGACACTGCAAATGTCTGAACAATGTCAATCATAACAGAAGATGGAACATATGCAGAACATTTCCTTGAAATTGCAATGCCCTGTCCCATCTTTGAAACAGTGTGATCAATCTGATCAGACCAAGACAATAAATGATCTAATTTAACACCCAGTAATTTGCTCTGTAAAAGCGTTTGTAGTTTTTAACTTAAATAATTTCTTTCTTCAGAGCTTGTGTTACATTACATGCATGTAGTCTTAAAATGCATTCAGATTATGGCCAAAAAAAACAAACAAGCTTGCTGCTGTACAAGTTTGCAGCTCAGGGTGTTAATCGTTTCACAGGCAGTAAAAGTTTGTTTCCTACATAAAATAGTAACAACATCCAACTCACACTGGTGGCTCCCTGTAGTCCTGGGGGGGTTCTTCAGTGAGGGCCGTTTGGGAGAGGACTCAGGCCGCGGGGCAACGGGCTGGACGGGCCTCGTCTGTTTAGCTGATAGCCTCTTCAGACTGACATGTCGCTTCTCAAACATCTCCTGGACATCCTCCAGGCGCTTCAGTGCCTTCAGGACACTAGACTGCAGGCAGAGAGCTCACTATCAAGCCTTGTTCTCATCATTTTTCCAACAGAATATCCAGTCATCCTGTAAACTAATGTTTTTGTGCACCATACCTTGATATCCTCAGACAGGGCAACCTCATACTGGTTGTGGAGGTTCCTCAGTTCAGTCAGTTGGTTCTTTTCTGCTGACTCCAGAAAGCGTTCAATGTCGGTCAGTGCTGACTCTGCCCCTTCCTGTGACTGACACTTATCCACAGCCTGGGAGGCCAGCAGGTAGATGCCAGACTCACACCACTGGTTCACCTGTAAACAGCAGAAATTCAAACAGGTTAAAACTGGCCAAGATTCCAATCTACACCATCCATTCCCATGTGGTGGCTCAGTGTGAGGGCCCTGCGTTTAGATGCCACTGGGATCAACTGGGATCTTCAATGACATACTATCACTTATTCTTCAGTGCATTTTGGTGTTATATGATCCGGTACGAGTTTCAACAAAGACTGGGGCTACATATTTAAAAGAAAATTCTGGCTCATTATAACTTGGGTCAGTTATGTGTGCACCTGAAATATCGGTAATAATCCCTCATTGTACGGGAAAATTGTTTTCGCACTACAGTAAATACGTAAATCAAATTGGAACCAGGAAGTAAGTCTGTAAACTGTGATGAATGTTTACAGCAAACAGTTGGGTAATCATTTTACTATTTTCCTTTGTTTTCTTTTCCAAATAAGTTTGGCTTACTTGGGGGTTTTTTTCTACCTGTCTGATCGTCTACCTGCTTGTGTTTCTTACCTTGTCTGACTTCTTTTTAATGATGTCACCATGGTCCCAGATCTCAGCAATTAACTTGGTGAATACAACAGTATTGAAAATGAGACCCGAGTTCTATGAAACCGGAATTTCCTTTTTATCACTGATATTTCTATCACGGTTTTATGTTTCAATTAATAGTCATAGAGTTCAGAGAGTCTTGTGTGTTTGCTGTATCTGTGGATGACACTGTGCCAGTGAATGAATTTGTGAAATGAAAACAAAGGGCTGATGAAGAGGCATCAGAAAGCTCTTGTACAGTAGATCATCTTTAGAAAAAAGTGTGAAAGATGAGAAAACGTCAACAACAAAGAAGAAAATCCAGACAATGTTTGCCACATTTCACCATTTTAATTCCATTAATTGATGTTTTTGGCCAACTGGGAGGAACAGAACAATTTGAAAACACAACACCTGACATGTCATCACCTTATGATGTTGTTATGGCTAACTTGTTAGCATACAGTTGTTCAGGCTCTTTAGCTGCTAAATGCTCCATTGTGTTCCTCATGTCACCGCATCTGCCTCAGTCCTGTTTATCCCGTTCTGCCTCTCTGTCCCTCCCTTCAGCCACATTCCCACTTCCCCAGGCTCCTGCATTGCCATTCTCCATCCATCCACCAGATGTCCTCAGACTCTCCCACCTGTCCCAGTCACCTGACTTCCACCTGCTCACCTCCACTATCCCTCCTATCAGTCCTGCAGTATATTTACTGGGCCATATCCACTCATTCCTGTCCAGATGCAATGGTGCATCATGCTGTTGCTTTCCAGCCCCTGAACCTTGAACCATGAACCCTGCAATCCTGCATCCTGTATCCTGGAACCTGAAACTTGTACCTGACTTTGAATCTGTACCCCTTTTCCTGCCCCACTTCTGTTACCTGTGGACTCAAGTAGTCAAGAATGAAAGAGCCAATCAGAAGCCATGATTAAAAGAGCCAATCAGGTAGCAGGATTACAAGAGCCAATCAGAAGCCAGGAATAAAAGATGTGATTGGTTTCAGGTCATTAGCGTCCCCCTCTCCTGGAGTATGGGTGGTTTAATTATATCCAACATTTGTCAAACATGTGTTATATTTATATTGAGGAAAATTATATCACAATAATTATCGTTATCATTTTACCGCCCTGCCCTACTGAAAAGTAAGCTGCCCTAATCAATATTTTTATCAACAACAGGTCAAATGATTGTGTAATTTGAAAGGGGTCGTTCATAGTGATGAATCTACCCATTCAACCCAGTCACTTAACATCTGGATATACAGTTTCCTACAGCTCTGCAGAGCTTTTTAGCGTCTTTCAGGTCATTGTTTTGGTTTTATGGTCTGCATATTTACTGTTTTGGTTCAGTCTCACAGCTCATTAACCTTGTTTTATGTTTTAATGTATTATATAAAGCACTTTGAATTGCCTTTGTACATGAAATGTGCTATTCACGTAAACTTGCCTTGCCTTGTTTCTAGCAGCAGCAGGAAGCTTTTTCAGAAAAAAAGTGATACACCCACTGTACACTACCTGCCCAGCACTAAACAGCACACAGGAAAAGAATATTTTTCTCAGGAGTTGATGGAGACCAAAACCTAGCTGATAGCTAGACATTCATCAGGTGGCCTGAGACATGACTTTAAATGAATGCTTATGCTGCTCTGTGTCTGCTAGATGTATAAAACGGCAACTGTTTATAACTCTTTATAAGGTGATATGTGGTTTTATAGCTTGCTCCACTGCCCCCAAGTTGCCAAAGAAATCAATTGATACCACTTTCAAGAAGTGTTAAAAGCCCAGCAGATTACTGTTTTTAGCTACACTCTAGCATGGCTGTAGGGATGGCAACGGCCAGTCGGTCAGTCCACCATTTTGGTCCAGACTGACTTACATCAAAAAATATTGAAAGACAACAAAACAACAAAAGTAGAAGTAGACAGACATTCAGACACACAGACAGTCACAGACACAAACATCATTAAGTCTAAAAAATTAGATTTTGGAGATAAAAACAGATTCAGCAGACTTCAAGTCCATAAGTCCAAAGATTGTTTGGACGTTTCCATCTATCCAAGTGCAGGTAATCTAATGTGTTTCTGGATGCGACGTCTGTAGATGTGTTAAAGTCTTATCATATCCTCACCTTATCAATGCCTATGTGTATCTTCAGGGATTTGGACAAGATGTTTGTCTTCTTCTTGGCCTCGTTGCTGAAGTCATCGCAGACCCGCCGGAGCTCCACACATTTGGGTCGAATAGAGTCCACAGCGTAGTGGTTGCTCTGGATCAGCTGGTCACCGTGCAGCGCATGGAGCTGGGCCTTTTCTAGTGTGGGCTGGAAGAAAAACAATTCAGAATATATTATGGCATTTTAATTTGTATAAAGAACATCTTCGTGGTGTCCAAAGTCTGCTGTGTCTACTGAGGTAAATACATGCAGATGGGTGCTGACACTTTGCTGTTATTTACAAAACTTTACAAAATACCAATTTGAGATTATTGCTTTCTGGTCAAAGGTGCCTATTTAAGAGTATATATAAAATAACCGTCATGACTGAGTTTTGCTAAGTTTTTATGTAATGGAGCATTGCTTGGACACTGAAGACGTCTTTTCTATTAGATTTCCCCGTAGCGATGTTCCAGTCAATACAGTATGTATGGCCCCCCGCCCTACATCTCATGAATTAATGTTGATTGAGTATTGATTGAGATATATAAATATAATAATAAGTGTTTATAATATGTGTTTTGGTGTTGTAGAGAGGACAGCACAGAATATTTCAATTAATCTGAATATGTTGCATCACTGTACCTCTAAGAGCTACATTGCTCAATGTTTGTCTTCTGTATTCAGAGCCTGAGAGGTACTCTCTGAGTTTAACATTCCAGAATAATGGAATGTTTAAGTCAGTGAAGTCTTGGGTGTTTTTGGATTAACATAAAGATAAGGAACTCATTGGACCTCACAGACTGGAGGAAAACATGGATATACCACCTGTGATGTCACAACACATTATTTGAAGTGTACTGTAGATTTGGATTTATTGCTTGCTACCACCTTGGCTGTTACTGGAACCAGAAAATCCTAATTTGGGCAAAAAATGTGGTCAAATGGGGGTGAACTAAGCTGAGGAGTGACAAAGTTTGTTTAAAACACTGTGTTGGAGATGAAAGATGTTTTTTCTAATGTGATCAAATTAATGATTTGGGGCCCCACTTTCTAATAAGTCTCCCTTTATTGTTTACAAGTTGTAACTATTGGCTTTGTTAATGACGTTCAAATCAGTTACTAATGCTTTAAAGTTCAGTAATAAGCCAATCAACACATTTTGGGTTGCCAGGTTTTGAAAAATCTCTCTGGCTGTTGAGTCACATAAAATCAATTAAAAAGGGTCAAGAGTTTCTCACTCTCTATCAAGCCACCAAATCTGCAGTTATAAATGTTAATGATTTATTAATAAAGGTTAATAAGCAAAAGCCAAAAGGATTGTTTACAACCTGGCAACCCAAATGTTGTTATTAATGGATTGTAAGTAATCTATAAAGCATTAAGATTTTTTTATTATTAACAATGAATAAAGCCATTAGTTACAACTTATAAAGAATGGGTGAATTAGACAGTGGTCCTTGATTTGGTACACAATAGAGTAATGTTGTAGATGTTTGATTTAATAACTTTGACTGTAGATAGTGTATGTGTGTGTGTGTGTGTGTGTGTGTGTGTGTGTGTGTGTGTGTGTGTGTGTGTGTGTGTGTGTGTGTGTTGACTGACCTGAGCCTTCTCCTCCAGTGTTTTCAGTTCCTTTAGCAGGTGTTCAACTCTGGCCACACAATCCCCAATATCTGATAGGCTGGTTAGACTGTCCATCAAACTGTCTAGAGACACTTTGACCTGGAGAATCAAAGAGGGGACAGAGACAGAAACTGAGCAAAAACAGAGAAAATCATTACATTACCCACTTACCCACACTGATTATCTAAAATGATCTCATTGGCACAAAACTTGCCTGTCATTTTAATTTGTGTCAGTGTGACTTCTTTCCACAGATACTGCATTTATAAAACAAGAAGTCATGTTAAGGCAGCTTTGCTTGTTTCACTCCAAACTCTTGAAATTAAATGATCCTGAGAGGAGTTAATTTCTTAAGCACGTCAAATGATCATATCCAATGTTAGAAATGTCGAGGACACAGACTCATTGAAACAAATTGTAATAAGACACCTAACATAGAACTTTTTAGAACATGACTTCAGTGTTTTGTTAAGTACGTTTTTCAAGTCTTTTGAAGCTGTATCAAATGGAGACACGGGTGAGATCCCAAGGTTGCAGGCCAGGGGCAGTCAGGCAGACAGAGAGACAGACAGTCTACAGATACCTCTCTGAAGTCCTGTTCAAAGTGGCGTAGCTGCAGGCACTGCTCCAGTTTCAGATGATGCTTACACCAGAACTGTTCAAAGGCGTTCTCTGTCTCATCCAGCTGGGCTAGGAGCCTGAAACACACAACAGGAACTTCATTACACACTAAGAGTTACTATAGGACTACATGGCCATAATATAGACTGAGATACATTATATTATATAAGAAACGCTTTCACGACTGTCACCTTTCCACAGTGATTTGGTTCTCCATCTCGTCTGGGTTGAGTTTGTGATTCTCTGACTTGGGTGTCTGCTCCTTGATACAACCTAACAAGGTGGTGCCCTGCTTCAAAGCTAGCTTCAGTTCATCCTGGTTTAGAGACAAGCATTGGAAATAACATTAATACCATCTGTAGAACAGCTGACCAATGTGTGTAAAGTCCCATTTACATCTATTACTGAAATGTGCAATCTGTATCCAGTATCTTATGTGGATAATGACATCAGTTCACGGTCCCTTTGCCTTTAAGCCTGATATATGCAGATTTGGTAGGCAGAGCTGGTAGTCTTGTAAACAAGGGAAGCGGTGCAGAAAATTCTTGAGGGGCTGCTACAACTTGCAAGACAAGGGTCTCATGACAGATGGAGACAGCCAAAGGCATCCATAGGCTACTTTTTAGCAGACTTACTAACGAGGCTAATGTTACTTATGTTATACTGTCACCCCTGTTCACGCATACAGATTCAAACACTGGAGATGTGACAAGATGCCTGAATGGGTGGAGGGGCCGAATGGGTGGAGGGGCCACTACAACATGCACAACGAGGGTCAGGTGATCGGTCACCTGACCCTCGTTGTGCATGTTGTAGTGGCCCCTCCAGAGTTTCCCAAAGTGATGCTGCGGTACTGTATGGGCTCTGGTTTTTTTTCCTTTGCAGAGGAAGGGCTCCTCTGTAGCTTTTTGACCGGCAGCTTGAGTCGCAGGAAAAACCTTTCTGGACTTTTTTTTTAAATTTTGGTATCGCCGAAGTGTTAGCACTGAGGGACATATGAAAGACATTTTGTGTTCATGTCCTCATGTTATAGGCCTGATGACACCAGCATTTGCAATGAATCTCGCTTGTGCCACTGTCTGGTGTGACCAGGCACTAATGTAACTCTCAATCTTTCAAGCAAGATGATGTTTGTGTATTAAATGTAGGCCTACTAAATCACCTTGAGGTTGTTGTGTTTGTCGGTGTGTGCTATGAGCAGGTCTTTGGTGCACTGGACGTCATTGGGCAGCTCTGTCTCTGCCAGGTCTGTTCCAAACTTCTGTAACATCTGGGCTGTGGTTTTCACTGTCATGGCAAAGTTCTCTATAGCCTAGGGAAAAAGAGCCATTGTGAATAGAAAAATCACAAATCTATGATTTCTCTACAACTGTTTTTTGGAAATTGCTAAATCACTAGCTTTAAGGTTAAGGTATACATTATTTAGTACTGTATGTTTACTCACAGTTCGGTGGTGTATCCACTGACTGTGACAGTACTCCAGGCTTCCTCCTAGCTCCCGGGTCAGCTGGCCTTTATCCACATAGCCGTGCAAGTCCGACAGAGAGTTCAGCATCACAACCTGCAAACACATTCAATACATCACTACAGGTGATCCCAAAATTATAATCATGCGTAGTAGAAGAAGAAGAAGAAGAAGGTAAAAACAATATCAAGAAAACAGCACTCACACACTAAACTGATGCTCCCAAAAAAAAGATTTGTACACCTATGAGGTTTAGGCTACATCTTTGTCATATATAAACCTGTTATCTAGATCTGTGTTCACTGATGCATGTGCACAAGAAACAGGATGCTTTACCAACACAGGCAAAGCCTGGTGTCAGACGAGAAGATGTTGAAAACCTGGTTGCAGTCTACTTTACAAAGGCAGGACACAGCATCTGCTCAAAGAGATATACATATTGATACAGTTGCCACTCCCATAGGGGCTGAGATTGTAAAAAAAAAAATCAAAGGGAAACTGATTGGATATATACCATGAATATTATATCTCCTCAGGGACTGAACAAGGATGTTGATATTAGACCTTGTTTGTAATGTCCAAATCTCGATTGGCCCCCTCCGGTAGAGCTATTTCATTGATGATTGATTATCGTCTAGTACATTGGGTTACTCATTTGTACTGATGTTTGTTCATTTATCGCACTTTATTTATTACATTGTTTTTTGAATAATGGTGTGTAAAGATGTTTACCACAGTTATATAATGTGTTCAAGTGAGAAGGATTTATTATATCACTACTGTATAATGACAGGATCTTGCTTCTAGGGAATGAAGTATGAGTTTTCATCCTATTGGTTGATATGTAACTGATATATCAGAGTTTGTAGTTGTAAATATTGTAAATACTTTGATGTGTACATGTAGATGTTACTGATGGTAGGGCTCAACCTGGGATTCACACCTATGTTAAATAAGGTGGACCTTCTTGGTCACATGCTGAGTATACCTCATGAAGATGTCATGTGGAAACATTATAAACACTGCATCTGTACAGTGTGCAGATGCAGAGTCCTTAAACAAAAATAAAAATACTGGCAGCAGCTACAGACAACTATGGATGTTATCTGAACTTTCATTTTGCAGCTATACTATACTGAACATGAGTTTTCAGTGTTGGAGCAGGTTGCATATCACTGTTGAATGTTTTCTGAGGAGGGTTACCAGTTTGATCCTTGGCTCAAGCAATGCCTAATGCCGCTGAGTTGACTTGTATCAAAAATGTGGGGTTTCATTTCTCATTTAATCATCCTGCAGTCAGTTAAAAACCTCACGTCACCATTTCTAGCAACAAATAAATACATTTTTCCTTGTGATTGCAGCTGATAACGTTTACATGGTTTTTACTGAAGCATGCTTACCGGTACCTTCATTTTAAAGTCATCCTTGTGCAGCTTGATCCCGAGGTCTGCCATAGCCTTCTGGAAAAACCTGGATGGCTTCAGCACCAACACCAGCTGCAGGTTTCCTGGAAACGCCCCCTAGATAGCACGACAACATATGAATTTACAATACATCTCTAAGCCACCCCATCATTGGATTCACTCGTTCATTCAGTATTTTTTTTTAACCAGGCTACACCAACCAGCAGGCAAGTGCTGGGACTGCACTGACAGACGTGTGAATGCATGTGCATATATGTGTGTCATGCTGTTATCAAACCATTAAAGGACCAAATTATTACAGCAGCTTATCCTGAAAATTCTGACCCAGCAACAGGTCAGTGTAGTTTAATTTAGCTCCACATGTCTGTGCTAGTTAACACTGCTGACTCATAAGACATGAACAGCCTAAATCCAAATACATAAATCATATTTCTGGTCATTTATTATTAAAAAGCACATGAACTAACCATGGCCTTGTATCTCAAGATTAACTTCTATTTTAAAACTGCAAATGTATGTATCTCAACATAGTGATTCATATTTAAAAATGTCTCATCCTCTTGATGACATTGTTGTGGTATCTAATTATGACTGCATGCTTGCTAGTAGAGGAACCTGGCCCTAGACATTGCAAAATAGCAGAAATATGCAGTGTTAGCAAATCCCATAAATAGTACATACAGTGGGGTAAAAAAGTATTTAGTCAGCCACCAATTGTGCAAGTTCTCCCACTTAAAAGATGAGAGAGGTCTCCAATTTTCATCATAGGTATACCTCAACTATGAGAGACAAAATGAGAAAAAAAAAGCATTTTGCAGAACAAATAAGAGGAGTGTGATTTCTACTGGCTGCCATTGTCTGTGCATCCATCAGGTCTAAATGACCAGCTGAGTGACAGAAAGGTACACCAAACCAACTTCCAAATACTTTTTCATAATTTTCTAAACCTTTGGTGCTAATTATCTTGTCTATAAATAGTTGGCCCAGGGTCAGCGATTACCACATTAGGGGTCATGACTCCCAAAAGGGATGTGAGAGGAATGTATCAGATGTATGTAATCAGATTACAGGGGTAGTAAATTATTATTTTTATAACATTCTGCTGCACATTATTTCCTTTATGTTTTCCCTATGCTTGTGAAATACTACATTTTAGTTTTATAAAGTTTTCACATGAAATAATCTGAGAAGTGACAGTAACTCTTGCAACCTGTTATGAGGGGTCACATGTAGTAGACATGGCCTTATAGTAAGGGTTAGTAAGCAAAAACGCTTGGAAACCACTGATCTAGAGGACTTTAATTCACTATAGACTGCCCTCTCTGGGACACAAATACGTGTTGGGCACCCCAGGTGAAGTACAATTTAATATAGAATTGTATTTTGTACCTGCAGGTTTTATACTTTCTGTAAATTATAAATCACATCCATATCCATACCTGCTTTTTAACACCAAAGTGCACATAGAAGATGCATGAATATTGTTTTTATAGCTTCAACTGCAGGATCAAATATGCAGTTTGTCTACAAATTTTATTTGGTTGCATTTGAAATGGTGTTTGTTTGCAGTATTAGATATAAATATCTTTACTTATATGTACGTATGTACTCTATGTATTTATAAGGTGATTTGATACTACGTATCTTAGAGAACTTACAGCAATCCTGGATAGAGAGGCCTTTATTGAGCTCCATTTGTCCTTTCGTCGGTCAATGATGATAACGAAGCCGATACTGGCAGCATCCAGGCTGGAGACAGGAGGCAGAGAAGACATGTAACTGGACAGCTGATTTGTGTGTGTAAGCGGTGCCAATCAAATTCCCTAAAATTGGAGGTTTACTGCTCCTGAACACGCAGAGCTCAGCTGAAGAGCAAAACATTTTAAAACATTTTAAGCAATACACCAATAGGTTCACCACTATGTGGTCATTTCCAGAAACATTCAACCATTACCGTATAACTGGAGGAACTTAAATAGTGATACGTTAGCCAAGTTTAGTTTAACATATACTGCAATTTAAAATATGCTGACTCCATGCTAACACTTTAGCATAGCTTGCATTTGTTGACTGATAGCATAGAATAACAGCAGGTTCTATGAAAACACAATCCTATAGGAAACATAGGGATTTCTCTTTGGTAACAGTGAATACAATGCCTGTTAGAATAAGAAATTGTGTTTTTCTTTCACCATTTTTGGCATTAATTCTAACAGTCTCACAGAGCACGGTCATATCATTTAAGACAACAGGGATACATAAATGATTTCTGTGTCTATATTCTCATCACTTTAGGTTAGCTGGCTGGCTCAAGGTTTACAGTAAGTCAACTGGTTTTTACTAATTGAATTGACAATTTATTTGGGAATATGTGGCACTAAAACACAAATTAACTAACATTATAAGCACCTAAAAGCCCTTTCATTATTTCAGTTCTGTGTTTATACAGTCAGTATTCCTAAATTATCCCACACAGAATTTCTGGGGTCAGGTAGTATTTCAGTATAGAAAAGCTACACATTGCACAGAGAGTAGGAAAAAAGGGGCGCTTAAAAAGGGCCCAGCTTCTCATTTTTGCGTGGAGTACAGTTACTAGGAATGATCCCATCAGTGTAAATGGAATAGAAATCATGGCACCCTGAGCTAGCTGCCATGTTCATCCATTAGAGTAAATTACTAAACATCTAAACCTGTTCAACGTGATTCTGTAATGTTGGAGTGTCTGAGAGGTTAAACGGAGGTCACATAGTCTTTATCATAGTCCATAGTCATAGACATAGTCCAATGAGCAGAGTGAGGCCTTCTTTTGGCTAATGGGTGGCTTGAAGAGTAAGAATCTGATTATGTGAGGATAGCCACAATGAAAATGAAGTTGTATGTGTATGAGAATGTGTGTACCTGGGGATGCTGGTCAGGTAAGTAACAACATTGAGGAAGTCTTCCTCTGGCACTTCACTGAAGTCAGAGTAGTCTGGGAAGGTGATGATGGGCGCGCCATCTTTCCCTCGCCCTCCTGCAACACAAAAACACCACACATGCATTTACTATCCTTCCTTCTAGCATAAACTCACCCTTAAGTCTTACACTGTCTGACAGTATCACATATTCTGTATATCAGCTTGTTTCAGTTCTTCATTTAAGTTATATGATGTTGTATGTTTAGACTAGATGTGTTGTCCTGCCTCATTTTATACACATTTCCCACAAATTCAGATTGGTTCTGAATTGGAAGTATGATATTGTTTGAAACTTTGGGATGTGCACTAGAATTTAAAATAAATCTCTTGACCAAAGTTTGCTGCACAGCACGAGTTTGCCAGGAAAAAGGGATGATTTGAAAAGTTAAATAAAATCCTGGAAAACTCAAAAACATTTTTAAGACACAAACGTTCCCGTCTAACACTTCTGCTTCCAACAAAAAGTCACAAGATGGCAACCTTGAGCTAAAAATCCTCTGGCTCCTCAACTAAAATATCATGACAGTATGTTATTTGTGTAGAGAACACTAATGAAGTGTGTAATTTTAGAAATTACCAACACATGTGAAGTACAGAAGTTTCTAAATTTGAAGTAATTATGACATAAAACATCAAACTAATCTTCCTTTTTTGGTGTGACACAGACACAAGTTTCACACATTAAATTTTCTCTGTTCTGTCACCTTCAGTCTCACCAGTCATCTTTCAACCGCTCACATCCAATTAACTTGCTGAAGATGGTAAGTCTACAGGAGGAGTGGAACGTGTGTGTCATGTGGTCTCACATATGACATATTGGCATTGGAAAGGCTTGTTAGGAAAGTGTTGCATACAGTGTGTCATACTGACCGAGTCTCAGCAAGGCAGGCTAGTATTAGAGAAAATACCTATATTGTTCATCATATTTGTAAGAAACCGATCTGATCTGCTCCCATTTGCCCTGTCACAAAATCTAGTTTTAAGACCCTACTTATTTTAGTATATTGGTGGTCCATATTCCTAAATAAGGTAGAGTTTAGTCAAATTACCACAAATGAATTTGCACACTAAAAACCTGGGGCCAGGTATTACTCCGACATTACCTCATGTAATGGTAATAATCAATAATCTTATATGAACAATGGGTCAAATGACTATGTGTAATGTGAAAGATGTCGGCCAAAAGAGAGCTGAAAGGAGAATTAATATTCATTAATAATTAATATTCATCAGGTGGCCCAGAAACATGACTCCAAATTCATGCTAATGTTGCTCTGTGTCTGGTGGATATGTAATTGTTTGCTAACACGTTAGCCATATCAGTTTTCTGGGATGAGTAAAGATATGGCAATATTGTGTTTTCAGCTTATTACACTGCCCCCATGTGGCCAAAAAGAAAAACAAAAAAGAAATTAATGCAGGTTTGTGAAATATCTGCCCTTCTCTATGGACTTCCTCTAACCCTCTAACTCTCTGTTATAAAGATGTTGAATATGCTTGCAGTAGTATCAGTAGTGACATTTCTATAAAATGGATTGACATTTTGCAACTCTGTGTCTACAGTTAATAACACAAAGGTAATTCAACCTACAGTATATTCAGTATATGAAAGCTTTTACATTGGCTGTGGAGTCTGGGAGGTTTTTCAAAAACTCAAACAGTAATGTGCTTTGTGTTTTGATTTTTTTTTTTTTGCAAAGAGGAACAGAAGAGTGAGGTCCACCATTGCTGAACAGGTAAAGAAAAGAGCACCACCTCCAGACATTCAAAGTTCATAAATAGAAAACAGCAAAAACACCAAGAAAAGAGAAAAATTCACTTTATCACTGTACGTTAAGAATTGTTCCAGTTCACATCTGACAAAATTGTATATAAAGAAAAAGACCAAAATATCCAGCCAAAGGATCATACCATACAAACCCACATACTACTGAGAAGGCACACGTGTGTGTGTGTGTGTGTGTGTTTCTATTGTGAGTTATAGACACACACATGTGGTGAAACCCATAAACCAGGCCTGTGTTGCTGAGAGAGGGAATTTTGGAAGCAGTAATTTGGGCTGTTGTGAGAGGAGAAGGAATGAGGAGCATCCCTGGAGAACCACACAGGCTGCTGTGCCACCGGTAACAACACATCTGGAAAGTCTGAGGGCACCCAGGGTGAATTCTGGGGTGGCAGAAGCAATGTTACTGTCTAAACTTTCAAAGATAAAATGATGTGACTTTCCAGCTGGATTACAGTGAATAGCCTCGCAAAGTAAAAACAATTGAAAAGTTTATATTATTCTTTAATACCATCTAAAGACTTATTTCATACTTTTTCAGACAAAAGCAAAGGTATGCACGTATCTATTTTAATGCACAAAGTAGTGACCGTGCAGCGTCAGTGGAGACTTTCACACGGGAGTCACAGCAGCTGTGGTATGTTTGGTGGACAGAGACTTTCCACAGTACTCTCAGGAGGTCCAAATTCAACTGTTAACCATTCATTAGGCCAATCATGTCATGCTGACAAATCATCCACTCAACAAATTTGCACCACAATTTAATGAATAATTTCCCACAGTATTAGAGTATATTATCCTTTAATTCATTGATTTAGTCTGATGGTAAAATAATCCCTCAGTTTATCATCCTGCAACAGCTGCAGAAGTCTAAATCAATCCAAGAAACACAGCGACGGAACTTATGTACTATCATTCCAACGGTTTCTCGGAACTGTAGTCTCAAGTTCAACCATCTTTAGTGCAGTGGTTCTCAAACTGTCATGCCCCGCTTCAGAAGGCAAAAAAAGTTCTAGAGGAAAAGTTAAGGGATCACAATTCATCCTGAGGGGGGCATGGATGTGTTTACCAAATTTCATGGCAATCCATCCAATAGTTGTGGAGACATTTTACTCAAAAGCACAAATGTCAACCTAATGATGGCACTACAGTAAAAGTCAGGGGATCACCAAAATCAGTAGGATTCATCCTCTGGACACGATGAACCTCTGTGCCAGATATCATAATAATCCATTCAATAGCTGTTGATTTCAGTCTGGCCCAAAGTGGTGGACCGACCTTCCATCCGTACCAGCGTGGCTAAAAACATTGATGTATGGAGAGTCCTTAGAGTGTGAGAGAAAAACCCTACTCACCATCCATATTTGATGAATATTCACATCCCATTTATTATCTTTGGGAGCAAGGCATGGAACACATCTATCCATCTAAAGGCTGGGACGTTGATAGGAAATTATGTCAGAGAGCGTTATTTTGAATCCATACTGTAGGGACATTGCATCCATTGGGTTTAAATGATTGATTAACATCAGTTTTTTCTTTAAGGGATATCAGTAGACCAGTGCTTCTCTTTTTGGCTGTTGAAGTTAAAGCACCTTTAGCTTCAGTAATGTGCTGTATTTCCGAGTGTAACGGAATATGTGGGCAGGGTTTAGTTATGAGAGGAATTTAAATCAAATCCTACAGATTTCATTGGAGCGCTCAAACATGGGCGTGGCTTAGCAAATGCAGCACAATATGGAGCTGTAGAGAGATGTAGCTGCAGAGGACTGTTGGCCTCCACATCTCCCTCATCACATTGTTAGATCAAGAGGAGGAAGATGAGGGTGAAATGAATAAATCAGACCTCAATCACATTCTTTGTAAATGTAAACAAAGTTTTTGCCAGCTGAAAACTCTGCACACACCACCACTATGAAATATATATATATAACCACCAGCGAACGGTCAAGTGTGGTTTTATGATGGGCAGGGTTAGCAAGTCACCCCAAATCACATTTGATTGGATAAGTGTATGTAACCGCCCCTGAGCTCAGGATGAGTCATCAAAAATATTTTTACGTTTTACAGGAAGAAAAAAGAGGGATTTTGACATAAAAATACTCAAGCTAAATTTGACACATATTTAGCATGTAAGAAGAGATAACCGAATAATCAACCCAAGGACACAGGATTAGAACTTGGGAAATGTGTTTGTCATTTTACTGTCTTTCAAGGAAAAGTCTGACATTTTGGGCAGTAAGCCTATTCGCTTTCTTGCTGAGAGTTAGATGAGCAGATTGACATCACTCTCATATCTGTAAAGCCAGCTAACTTAGCTTAGCACAAAGACTAGAAACAAGGGGAAACAGCTTGGCTCTGTCCAAAGGTAACAAAATCTGCCTACCAGCACTTACAAGCTCAATAAGTAACACATTGTATCTTGTTGTGTGCAAAAAAGTGTAAAAACAATTCAACATTTTATGGGGCATTGTGCACCAGACTATTTCTTGGTTAGTACCAGTAACCTCCTGAGGCCTGTACTACGAAGCAAGTTCAACATACCCAGGATATCTTTTTGTTACCTGGCCTCACTAAGCCTAACAAC
>LKNJ01003444.1:0-28551 GCA_002120245.1 Maccullochella peelii
TGTAATTGGTACAGTAATGGAATATGGGTCTTTTGGTTACTATTCTGTACTATATTTTTAATTATAATTGATTATTTATTTATATGATAGTATCAATTTTATTTTGCTATTCATCGTCATGGTTACTAGGTTTGTGATTTATCCTGCTATGATTATATATGCTTATGAAATTGAACTTTGCGTAACCAATAGAATGTAATCGTAAATTGGCAAGGAAAAAGAGAGTAAACTAAAAAAAAATAAAAAAATAAACTTTTTCCAACTGACAGAGAGGGGAGCCAAACAGACACACAAACACACACCGGCAACTGATGTTTTTTTTGTCACTCTGTATATATTTTACCAGCTCAACAGTAAAGACCTGAGACCCCCTGCTGCCTTCTGCCTCTTAATTGAAAACACCAAGAACACAAGGCAGAACACCATAGGCGTAAGCCAGCCGGCTACATTGGTGCCGTGACCCTCTGGATTCAAAAAGCATCGACGTCATCTCTTAAAGGTGAGGTCCAAACACCACAGGTGGGTGGATGGAACATCCCCAGGTTTTGCTCCAGTCGTAACCAGATTTCCCTACGTGATTTACAAGCCCCACAGACAGCATGTAATGCTGAGTTGAGCACCTTTATCTCAGAGTTAGCCAATCAGATTGGTGAGTCTATCGCAGCCAACCTACGAGGTAATAAGAGTGATAGCGAGACAGTATCCACAGGAGTCTGTCAGCCAGACCAGAGATCATCTGAGCTGAATTTGTCTGGGGTCAAACTTGTCATGCAGTCAGATGTCAAGGAGCCACCAATTTTCAAGGGCGATAACAGTGATAAATGTTCTGTTCATGGAAATGGTGGAGCTGTATTTATTAAAGAGAGACACACCAACTCACAACCAGTCACAAGAGATATTAGCTAGGTTAATGGGAAAAGCAAAAGATGTAGTCACGGTCACCCTACGCAATAACTCCTCACTTGACCACATGCAGACTCCAGGACTGATTTTCGACATCCTGTAACAGAACTTCAGTGAGTTAACTTACTCTTTCATGCCGATGACTGACTTCTATAACACCAAGCCACTGCCTCGTGAAGGGGTGATGGAATTAATGGATCAGACTGAACAAAGCTGTTGACATAGCAGATGAGTGTCTACGAAGGCAGGGGCAGAGTGTTGAGGATCCAGGGCGTGATGTGTCAGTGATGTTCATTAAATACTGTCCCAGACCCCATCCTCTCTAACAGGCTCAGATTCTGCGAAATCGGCACTGTGAAGTTGCCACATGCTGTTACACTACTCCCTCAGCATTAACACCTAGTGTGGGGAAAACTGTCCAACAACATACCAGTGTCTCCAGGCCTCTAAAATCAGACCAAGAAATATCCTTGTGGGACGGGTGATCACACCGATGTGAGGAGATCGGTGGGTGCCCATGAAGATAACCAATCCCTCGTCAAAACCAGTCACTCTGGAACGCAAGTCCAAGGTGGCTGATGTATCACCATGTCTTGCGGTGGAGGACCTTGATATCCAACAGGGATCCTGTAAGACAGGAAACAATAAGCCAGATCAAGTCATGGGGCTGACTGCCTCTTATGCCGACTTAGAGAAGAAGCTCTCTGACCTGGGTCTCAGTGATCTTGACATTGACTCGTGTGAGGCCAGCCTCGCTTCAAAAAGAAAGCTAGTGGAGCTAATTGAAGAGTATGATGACATCTTTTCCAGGCATTCTCTTGACTACGGTGAGGCAGAAGAGTTTGTGCATCGCATTCAACTGACGGACAACCGTCTGTTCCGCATGCCATGTAGGAGAGTCCCCCCTGCCCACTACCAACAGCTCCGGCAAGTCCTCACAGACATGGAGGAGAACGGGATAATTCGTAAATCCATCTGTGAATATGCATCTCCCCTCATTATGGTCTGGAAAAAAGATGGTGGGTTGAGGATTTGTACAGATTTCAGATGGTTGAATGCACGGACACTGAAGGATGCCCACCCGCTCCCTCATCAAGCAGACTGCCTTGCAGCACTCGGTGGCAATGCTTTCTTTAGCACCATGGACCTAACCTCTGGGTTTTACAACATTCCCATGTGCGAAGAAGACAAAAAGTACACCGCCTTCACAACACCTGTCAGCCTGTACGAGTACAATCGGATGCCACAAGGACTCTGCAACAGTCCAGCTTCCTTTATGCGGATGATGTTGAACATCCTTGGTGACCTCAGCTTCACCAGTCTGCTCTGTTATTTGGACAAACTCCTCGTCTTTGCCCCCACTGAAGAGGAAGCGCTTAGCAGGCTCCAGGTGGTGTTCCAGAAACTGAGACAGAGTAACCTCAAGCTGAGCCCAAAGAAATGTCACCTTTTGCATAAGTCAGTCAAGTTCCTTGGTCATGTCATTGACCAGAATGGTGTCGCTGTGGACCCAGCAAAGGTGGATGTAATCTGATGTGATTTGGAATACATCCCAGGGCCCAAAAACATTGGCAGATGCACTAAGCCGTGACCCTTTCACTTCTTCCATTAGCAAGCGTCTGATGAGGGAGCCCTACAATAGTTTAGTGCAGGAAGCGGAGGGTGCAGAGGCTAAGAGTGTACAGGATGCTTTCAGACTTGGGGTTAAGCATCAGCAGGTGGTCCAGCAACCCCAATCCACCTCAGACACACAAGGTTCCTGCAACTCATCTGTAGTCACGGCTGCCCTGCTACTTCACCATGATTGGGAGAATGCTGCAGAGAACAGGGCTGCTTGCCTGGTCCACCATGTCCAGCAACTGCAACCTGCCGGTCAAGACACCTTACCTTCATTCACCTTGCGTGAGCTGGAAGAACACCAACTTCAGGATTCTGTTGTCTCCTGGGTTCTACCATTTATTGTCCGCAAAAGACGTCCCTCCAGACGAGAGCGTTATGGTGTGGGTGCCAGATCACTGGTCCTGTTGAAGCACTGGAAGAAGCTTAAGGTCCAGGATGGTATCCTTTACAGAGAGGCAAGAGATCCTGTGAGCAAAGTCAATAGACTTCAGATGGTGCTGCCAGCAGGTTTGAGGGACAAGGACAAGCGCAGAGGACAAGAACAAGTGCCCTGTGGATGTACTTGTGGTGACTGACCACTTCACAAAGACTGACTCGGACCAGGGAGCCAGCTTTGAGAGTGAGCTAGTATCTGAACTGCTGCAGCTGTCTGCCATTACCAAGTCTCATACCACCGCCTACCATCCAATGGGCAATTGTGGCACAGAGAGGTTCAACCGAACCCCCCGTAACACGTTGAGGGCCCTTCCTCTTAGAGCCAAACAAGAATCAGCTGTACATCAGCTATTCAACCTGCCACAAGGGAGTACAAAGACGTTAATCACCGTGCAGTCGCTAAGCTTGTATCTCTCTTCAATCTGGGATTTCTGGTTATTATGTGACACTCCCACACAGCCACACAACCCTGCGCTAATCGCTGCAACACCTGATTCTGTCTGAAAAGCAGCCTAACAGTCTACCCTGGTGCATTTGCCCGGTGAGTGTGGTTTGTTTGGGCAGGTGTGAACACAGTAATAGCACTCGGGTGTGAACCAAAACAACCACACTGAGACCCTTTAGAGGAGGTGGTCTTGGTTGCAAACAAACTCTGCAGCGGTTCATTTGTGGTGGGAACGTGATCCGACCTTGATCCCACCCAACTACCCTTAGCCCTTAGTTTAGCAAATTACCATGCAAACATTTGCTAATTGGCAATAAACACAAAGTGCAGCTCAGGCTTATGGGACTGTCATTAGTTTTGCAGGTATTTGGTCATAAACCAAAGAAACTGACAAATTCAAGTTTTGGCGTTAGAGGAAAAGTTAAAAGATCACCAAAGTCTTTACAATTCATCCTGAGGGGAACATGAATGTCTGGACCAAATTCCATAGCAATCCATGCATTAGTTGTTGAGACATATCATCCAAAACCTCAAGGATCAAGGTGGCACTACAGGAAAAGTCAGAGGATCACCAAAGTCCGTAAGATTCCTCCTCTGGAGACCATGAATGTCTGTGGAAATTGTCATGACAATCCATCCAACAGTTGTTGAGATATTTCAGTCTGGACCAAAGTGGTGAGCCGTCCAACCATTGCCATCCATGGAGGCACACTGCTAAAAAAAAAACTACAGAGTATTTGAATGGGCTTACAATAGCTATTATCGACCAACTTACTGCAAAAACCACTTAACAGTGCAATTAGCTTCTCTTAGTATATCTTCTTCACTAATGGAACCTGAATTGTTGTATTTTTCTGCCTCTACCTTAATCATATATTAGTTTTATTTGTCCACTGTTACAAAAACGTAGCTCAGACTCCAATACAACAACTTAACTTGTGTGACAAATATGCTGCAATCTCCTCCAAGATTTGCATCAGCCATAAGCAGCTACTACTCGTAGCCTGTCTGTTATGATATGGCTAATCCTGAAGTTACCACGGCAGTAAATCTGAAATCATTGGAGTCTTATCTATTGCACCAGAGTGTGTTGTTATTTCAGCTGCAGCTGGCTGTCCAAACTTGTTACAGTGACATTAGCTTTGCTCATTTGCTTCCATCTTGTACCTTACCTTGGCAATGTGAACAGAAAAAACAGACCTACAATGAGCACGAATGAAACAATTCTTTATATATTCTGGCATTTCACTATTTTATTAAGGACTAATCCGCCCCCTCCTCAACCTAAACAGGCCTGATTTAAAGCAAAGGAATACTAAAGTCCACGACAAACAGCTGCCTGTCATGTATTTATGCAATGAGAGAGAATTTTGCCAAATATTATACCAAACAAATCAGCATTTATATTCAGGCCTGTTCACTAAGAAGGCCGTTACATTAAGGGAATGTAAGTAAATGTTGAGACATGGCCAAACCGCTCCTTCTCATTGCTTCTATGTTCAGACCTTGCTGTCATCGAATACAGACAGAGTAGAAGAGCCGGTTTACTGGCTGTAATCACCTGGTACAATGGCCTCTAAGAGTTGGAAGACATGGCAGCTTGAAAGTATACCTCCATATTTTTTTCAAGTGGTCTAAATAGAAATGTTTCTGTGTTATATCTCAGATGGAAAGAGGCAGTCTTTAGTCAGACAAAATAATTCACCATGAGTCATTTGATGAGTAATGTATGCTTAATAGCATGTCTGTTATATTTATTTACAGCTGTAAAATTTCTCCTCAGCTAGAAAAAAAACTTCTAAGAACAATAATTGCAACAGAAGAAGAACTCTGACATTGAATGGAGCAAGTCTCAGACCCAAAATTATCTCTATTGCTGATGTCTCCAAAACTCAGTACAAAAGAAACCAAGTTATGATTGACATGAAAATGGATTGTTCTGATAATTGTGCAACCAAACCCTGAACACAGACTGGTATAACATTCATACTGATCAATGTCCCACTTGAAGGCCTCACCAGTGTAATATCAGATAAAAATACCAGAAAGAATCACATTTCTACCTGCCATTACTCCTGCTAAAGATTAGATTAGTCCACTGGGTACTGTTCCTTCTGACCACAAGATTTGTAAATTACTCAGAAATAAAAAGGAAATTCATAGCACCACTTTGCACTGTGGGTGTATATTTTTGACAGAAATGACAGATTTTGTAAACCAAGTGTAGACTATTGTAGCCTTTTGATTCTTAACAGTGTGCATCAAAGAGAGTAAGGGTTGTCAAAATGAAAGCGGACCGGGTACGGTAAAATACAAACCAGAGGTTATTTCTTCACATAAGATTAATACACTAGAATAGAGGGCTGGATCAAGTTGTACTAGTACAGATAAGATGTTATTGTTTGTTTTCACAAATACACACACACACACACACACTCACAAAAAGCCAACTGGCACAGGTATGTTTCCTCCCGCTGCACTGAAAACATGCTGCACTGACTGGACCGTGACCCCCAACAGCAAAATACATAATGAACCATGGCTTGTAAACTGTTCCACCCCAATCATGGTGGAGGCAGAAATGTAATAGGTTTTTATAGAGGCGTGTTGCTAGAACTAATTAGTCATGCTGACCAGGAAATGTTGCACAAGGGAGATGATTGGAAAACACTTCTGAGAAATGCTCAAAGTGCCCTTGAGCAAGGCATTTCCTAACCAAATGTTCCACTAGAAATGATGCACAGCAGTGCTGTAGCTGTACTGGGCAGCATGGATATGAATGATGCGTATGTGCATATCCCTCCCTGTCTGTAGTTGGTTTGCCTAGTTAAATAAGGATTAAAGGCCGCCATGCATATCTGATTAAATCGTAATCTAATACAGGGAGAGAAGCATCAGAAGACCATTGGAACTGTGGATCAAATAACATGTGAGGGAGTGGGTAGCTTTTAAACCAGTCCCTCGTGGATCTCACCTAATTTATGATTCAACATTTCAAAAGAGAATGCCAAATAGAAAAACTAGACCACCTCTTTTCTGATAGAAGCACTGGAGCCGTATGTACAGTGCAGCACTTGATTCAGTGAAGTTGCTAACGTGATTTTCAAAAGGTAATACAACACTCAGCAAATGAATGGTTTACAGCCAGACTGAGACAGAGCTTCATCATACCAATTTTAGACTCTCACACATACACTCCTCGTGTGTGAAGAACACTATCTACCAGACTCCGCTGAAAATCTAGCAGTTTAAATTGTCTTCGTTTGATGGTCAGCGTAAATGGCTGAAAAATCCGTAAATAATAATCTTTCACGACTCGATACGGTCTTCAGGTGAATGCGGCATCATCTGATCCACCAAACGACATGTGAACAACATGAGTATATAAAACTTCCAATATTAGTTCACGGGGCTCGTTATCGAGTTCGGTAGTAGTTGGCTTTATAGCCGAACAAGAACAAACGATTAAAATATTACTGAAATACTGTTGTTATGTATATGTTGTAAGTTGAGTGCTGAACTCAACGCAGCGTTAAATGCCCTATTTTTGAATGGGGTTCTGTATACAATTCTGTCACTACAGGAGGGTTAGCCAACTCTATGCAGCGGCAAGCCACGACTAGCTGGGGAGACGTTATTCGCGCTTTGGCCAGTAACCCCTTCACACACACACCACCTCCACTCTCTCTGTCTCTCACACACACTCACACACAAAATACTACTCACTTGCGCGCCGTCTAACATTAACAAAATGCACGGTCTGGCCACTAAACACCAACTACAGCCCTACATAACGTTATCTAGCAAAGTGATGTGAAAGACGACAAAGCACACACAACGAGCATGTAGCATTGATGTGCTAAGTTAAAGTAAAAGTACCTGTATTGTTGTGGTCGTGGCTGCGGTCGTTGACCACCGTTGGTTGGTGAGATGAGCTTAGCTTTCGCTGTCTCCGTCTGGCGCTTCACCGTTGTTAAATTCTCTCCTCACCACAGCTTAACCCAGCAGACGCAAACACGTCAGGCAGAAAGTATTTGAGAATATTTTTCAATTGCTCTCTCCAAACTGAGGGAAACCGCGCCAGTTAGCGTTAGGGTGACCCTAAACAAAAAAGGCTCCCCCGGGACAACAAGGCTCACATGCAGCGTTCAGGCAGTTGCTGCTCTGTTCTGGGTGGGAAATAAAGACTAATATCGTCCTCCAAAAATTCCTCCCCTTTCGAAACAAAAGACCAACTAAACTCACCTTTTGCCGGAGTCACAGGACGTTATTTCCAGGTTAAAACTTGTCAATAGGCTCTCCTCCGTATACCACTCAATGGAGAGCACACCTCGGAGTGGATACTGACTGGAGCAGAGGAGCAGCGCTGTCTCTGTGCTGCCTTCACGTGCTGTCGGAAACCTTGAGCACCAACAATGCCAACGACTGAGAAGACAAGACGAGTAAAAAGGTAATTCGCTATCCTATTGCAGTTGCCAAGACGTGGTGGTTTAAGGACGTGTCTGGATGTGAATTAAAATGGTTGAGAATATGAACGCTCATACTGAGTTAATTTAACATTGCTTAGATAGACCAGCTGAAGAGCATTTTTCTCCCATTCATGCTGCTCCTGCAGCATAAAAGATCTTCACAGTCACATTCTAACTTTTTAAAATCAGGGTCAGTTTTGGTATTGCCAGCTAAAACCAAGAATTTAGTAAAACATGAAATAAAGCTCTTCTCTGTGGAGTGATGGTCAATAACCAGCCAGTTACAGCACAGAAAATAACCATGTGTAGTCATAGTTCTAGCCAGCATGAATGCTATTGTTCTCAGCCTTAATGGCCAAGAGCTTTTACCTCCAAATTGGCTTCCAGACAGACCATCATATAACCTACACAAGGTCTTAAACAGAGGCAAGTCATATGCATTTATTCTGAAGTTAGATTGTAGGAACAGAGGAGGTGCACCTGAAGGTAGCATAGAAGTAGCAAAGTCGACCCAAGAGCCCATTTTTATTATAGGAGGCTGATCCACCACTACAGTAAGGCTTCCATCTGCAACAATAGTGGGGAACACTTAATACACTTTCAGGGATGGGAAGGGGCGTCATTATTTCCCCAAAAAACTAGTAAGTGGACCTTGAGTTCAGATTTTTCTTTTTCAATGAGAAACTTTTACACTCAAAGAGACTTGGTTTTCTTTGCTAACCTAGTTAAATCATCTCACAGTCTTAAGAGTAGGCAGTAGAGTGTTAGCATATAGTGTTACAGGTCAAAAAATGCACAGGTTCTTATGTAGCAGTTATTTAGTATCACAGTATATAGGCCCTATGGAACAACCTGGGTTTATGAAAGATTACTCAGCACTTCGCTTATATGGACTGGCAGTTTCGCTGCATTAACACATTATTTAGTTTTCCCCAACAGCTTAGTGTTTGTGCTGAGTAGTTTGTTCAGCCATGATGCAAAAGCAGCTGGTTTAGATGGTCAGATGAACAATTTCACTCCACTCCTCCTACAAGTTTGCATAAACAACTCACAAGAGAAGTGTCAGTTAACCCAGAGACAGCCAATTCAACATTGTTAGCATGTTCTGAAATGTTGTAAGAGATGTTATAATCACAGATTTGAGAAGTGAGAGGATTTTGAGCCATTTCAGTCACACGCAGATACTTTTACAGATACTGTAAAAAGGTAGTGTGGTCTTCTGAGAGCAATGCACTTCCCTTCAAAGAGAGAACTGACAGGCAAGTATACTTTTGGCTCCAATTTCACTTCACCAGTGTCACTCACACATCTCTGTTCTTCAGTGTCTGTGCTCTCAAACCTCACTCCTTTGTCTTTATCATAGTTAATAACACCTGTGTCCACTAGGATGTCCTTTTTTAGCCAGCGCCACTAAACAGAAGCAGATGCTGGATCATACTGTTGTTTAAAACAAGCTGTCTGAAACTGAACAGAGACTGTGTCCCATAAAGAATAGAATTAAATCTACTGGCTTTCTGCATCTGCATGCTTGACTTCAGTCTCTAACACAAGATGCACAATCAACAAAACAAGTAGAATCACTAACAACCTCTGCCTGTATGAGTCATACATTTTGTTCTTGTACAGGGTGCGCTCCTTTCAAGTTATCCTTCCATGCTATTACATACAATACACATCAATTCTCATAAAAGACAACACAGATACAGCACAGTATTGCACTTACAATATGCACTTTTTACAGTTTATACTATATAAAAGGTTCTGTCAGTCATGTAATAATGGCAGTGGTGGCATGTAACTAAGTACATTTACTCAAGTACTGTGCTTAAGTACAAATTCGATGGATGGATTAAGTGTTCCTTTGAGAAAAATCCTCCTCCTTCTTCAGCTAAATAAACTATTTTAACCCCCATTGTTTCAGCTGGAAAATGCATCGCCACAAAGCTGAAAACAGGGCTGTTTTTCTGAGCTCATGAAAAGTGGACTTTTTAGAGATACGTGGTTCTCACAGGACAGCGATGCTACATAGATGATCTTATAGAATATGATGCATTGCTGTAGATTATACTTTTACTTAAGTAAGGTTTTGAATGCAGGACTTTTACTTGTAGTGGAGTATTTTCACAGTGTGGTATTGCTTAAGTAAAGGATCTGAATACTTCTTCCAGCACTGCAATAAGTCTATATTAATGTTAATGTCTCCTTTGCCAACTCAAAGGTGTGTTGCCATTACATTTGTTCATTTTCACAGACAAGCTGCTGCTCGGGCTGTGTGAGCAAATCTGGGCAGGTGTAACAATTTAGATGTTTGCGTGTAATGACTACATACAATGACTATAGAATCCATGTGAGGATGAAAAGTTAAAGAGTAGTTTTGTACTGCTTCACATACTGCTTCAATCTATTTCAGCGTCCATCCAGATTTCACAGCTGTTGCTTCTGCCTCGTGGACATGGTTCAGCATTTTGACGATGTCCGTATTTTCTACTGCCACTATGCAGCAACACTCATTGCCCTTTCTGTCGAACACAAGGAATTTCACAAGAACCTTCACTCTGTATTCTTTCAGAAACATTTTTTTCTTTAGCAGCAAGGTTTTCTTTACATTGCATACATTCTTTCTAGATATTGAGAAGGCACATTCATCACATAATACCATGCCACGATTTACATCCTGGAATCTATTCAACTGCTAGAGTTTCGCTCCGTTTAACATGATGAATGAGTCATTGGAAACAGCTTTAGCTGTCTGCACACTGCATGAAAGCTAAAGATTTGCCTCAGGAATGACAAGTTTCCACTTTATTTCTGAGGCAAAATAGCTTTGCTTACACTCTTTGTATGGCTGTAAATTTGAAATTACACATTTAACGGATATAGCAATTGCAGGGTATCACTTGGTGCAAATGTCTAAAAAGCCCATAATCTGTTAATCTTTGAGTAATGTGGATTAAACACGGCCTATACTTACATACATTATTTTATTCTTTGCCCAGAAAATCTAGTTCTGAAAGACATTTGATCCAAACCTGCCCTCTAGTGACAACATTAGCTCCACACAGTGAGAATTATACTGGGGAGATACCGTGTGGCCATCATCAATGTGGCATTTACTGATGACAATCATGATGCATTTAAATTGCCAATTCCATATTAAAAAAACCAAATAAATCCAATAAAATAAACAGAATTTGAGAATGTCCCCATCACTGACAGAAGGACTGTAACATGCAACGATCAAACACATTAGCTTTCTGTACAAGTCTGATTCATTCCAGTAAAAATGTCTAATATTTATCAGTTTGAGATTTTTAGGAAGGAAAAATATCAAAAATATTACCACAATGTGACTGCATCCAAGTCATGTTAATGGGAGAGAAGTGAGCTTGGGTTACAGACAATCACCTTGTGTCTCTCAGTTACACTAGGAGGGAATAGTGAGTGAAATAATAAATAAATGTGTTAATCAGAAAGAGAAGTCTCAACACTCGCAGACCCTGGAAGACCACAAGTACTTTGCTCAAATCAATGTCATGCAATTAGGACGCGTTTTTCAGTTACTCCCTTTTAATTCAAAGTAAAACAAGAATATAAAATGATTAAAATCAACATTTATAGACAGGAAGATAAAATATGACATGAACATAAACAAAAGGAGGGAGGAGGGTTGCATTTACATTGTGCATTTACACTGTACATTTCATCATTCTTTCATATTTTAATCTCAGTATACGCTCTATTACAAACTGGGTTAGTTTAGCTACTGTGTGTCTGTACCAGTACTGACAAAAATGAAAATCACAGTCACATATCAGAACAACAAAAAGCATGACTGAATATACTCCAAAGTTGCTTTGGGTTTCTTGAATGGTACTTTTTGTTATTGTATCAATGGGAGGTAACTGCCAAAATACAGGTCGTCGAGTTAGGCAGGGAAATAACGCATGCAACAATTAAGGGACTGTAATGAAATGATTACGAGGGGAGGTGGGGTCAGAGAAGGGGAAGGTTGTTTTTTTTTTATCTTTTGGGTGAAGGAAGGATTGTTTGACATTTTTTGGGAGAGCAGGGAAGGATTTTTACATTTTTCCATGCCCCAGATTTATATTTTATTCACGATATGTGCAAATTTTTCGCTCAATTTGAAACATTTTCAATGTGTTCATTTTAGTGTGGCTGTGTCTTTGTGTCAATTTGCGCCTCCCCGGGCAAATACAAATTAGTCTGGAACCTCTCAGTTCATTTTCGATTTCCAACTAGTGCAAACCAAAATGCCTCTGGACGCAACTGGATAGACCTACAACCAATCAGAGCAACGAAACGTGTGATGTAGTGCTGAGCGAATCCTGTCGGGAGTACGGCAAACGCATCTTTCCTATCAACAAACCACTGTCAACACATAAATCAATGCATTAGGCTGGTGCATCCTATATTTTAGCAGTTACCTGAACAGCAGTCTGGCGACAGTGGACATGTTGCTTAAAGCACAACAACAGCATACTAAAAATTGACCTTACTGCCAGGAAAAGTATAAAATATAAAAATGTCTTTAATGTGATACACAGTGATAGAGTTTGCAAAGCGTAAGCTAAAAATTGCAGGCTAGGGCAATGTACGGGCAGCAGGCTGAATGCTGGGGTTTAGTGTCAGTGCTTCACACTTTATACTCACTAGTTTGCTCTTTTTCAGGATGGGGGAAATAGATTTTAGAAAAGGAAACAAAATGAAAAGAAGTAATGGCACAGGAACTCAATTACCTACTCTGCCTGACCAGAAGCAACAAAAAACCTGACTATGCTTATTTAGAAAATATACAGAGGTTGGGACTGAATTTTAATCAATTTAGCCTTTCTTAAACAATCTTTTTTTTCACAATTCCATTTTTTTTTTAAACCACCTGTCACTAAACCCATTTTTTTGACTTTATGAAAAGTGACTGTAGGGGATAAACTGATGAGCACACTGTGGCAATTGTTATCTAGTATTGCGCTGAAACATTTGGCAATAAACCCTTAGGCACAGTGCTAACTAACCAAACAGTGCCAGCAGCCTGTTAAGAGGCAGGACTCACAAGCATCTATATGTCGACTTTGTCACTCACCACAGGTGTAATACTGTCTATATTAGATATGAAGTGATACCCAGGGAAAGTGGAGTCTGATTCCACTCTACTTCTGAACCCTGCCATGAGTTCATAAGCCCACTGAGAGCAGAAAAAAGCAGAATGAGATCATAGTGCAAATAAGAAAGCAGGGCTTCAAACTATCAGAGATGTTAAAAATGATGGAAGAAGAATTCCAACAGCGCTCACAAGTGCCACTTTTGTTTTAGCAGCAGTGGCAGCACCTGACACCAAGCCACAACCAACAGATGCATCAAACGTGTAAAATGTTGGTTAAAAATTGAATTTTGTCAAAAAATAAATACTCTACAGTCATGTCTATTTCTGATGAGAGCCTTGGAATGTATGAAAATATTTTAAGCATCGTCTTATACAAATATGTAAATTTATTTCCTTTCATTTAGAGCATTTTATAAGTCTTATACTTCTGTTTATTATCTAAGAGGCAAAAAAATCAAAACTCATTTTAAATTAAAACCAAATGAGAGCAGCTTGTTTCTCAGCAGAGGGCATGGTGGCGAAATAATCTTAAATGAATTAATGTCACATTCCTTCGACGAGACAAAGGAAAGTAATGTAAGATCTATCGTTTACCCACTTTTTAGAAACCTAAAAACTGTATGACTACAGTTTCTGCACAGCGCAATATTCAAGCCAAGTGAGTAGTCTGAAGGAAAGTTAGAAATACACCCGAGGTGGCTCTTTGCCACACATTGTACATTCACACACACACACACACACACACACACACGTGAATTCAAGATATTGGTCGAACAGTACCTGCAAATGATATTTGAGTGCATCTAATGGGTGAAGTTTGCCCCACTGAGCTGTATAATAAATGCCAAAAATAATGAAGTTAAGCACTTAAAAGCCAATTTTGTGCAGTTTCTTTGCCACAGAGAAATCAGCTGATACCGTCTAATCAGTCTCAATGTGGTAAACTCCGCCCAGCTGGTACTTCAAGGTGGGTAAAACAAACACTCAGAATTACCTGCAACTACACTCTGAGGGCGTTTTCACCCCTATAGTTCGTTTGCTCTGGTCCAAATCAGTTGATGAGTTTGTAGACCTGGAGCGTTTTCCCCTTGGTTTGGTTTCTCTTCACACGCCTAAACGAAGCGCACTAACTGGGCAAACGCACCAGGGTCTGTTTTAACCGAACCAAACAGGTTAGGTGTGAAAACGCCCTGAGTCTGGTCTGACTGTTTGTTCCCTTGACACACACTCTCTCTCACACTCACACACACACACAGTCATATTCCAAAGCCCCTCTCTCTCTCACTCTATCATTCACACACACATCCTAAAAAACACTGCAGCACATTCTATCTGGATGCAAACAAATGATATTCACATTCAGAATTTGCTGACAATTTCTGCGCTGCGTCCGCTCAGACACTCACTACACAAGGGTGAAGTATGAGCTGGGTGCTGGCTTTAGCTGTTGTCTTCATCATTGCTCTGGGTCTGGGACTTCTCTGGATTGGAGGAGCCCTCGAAGCGCTGGGAGGCGATGGCTGCTTGGTGAGACATGCTCTTCCTCACTATGTCGCCTTTCCTCCACAGGGTGATCTCCTGCAACAATACAATACAAGACTAATGACATACAAGATGGTATAGGGGATTGTGCCAACGGTGATTTCTCACATCTGCCCTGCTGGGAAGTGTGACTGAGGGTCAAAAGGTTGATCTATAAATGAACAAATATCAAACTAACAGAGGTTCTTTGACTAAATTACACCTATGAGAACTGTTGAATGAAAACAACTCATAGTCTTGTGATTTTGGGTCATGTTTATGTAAAACTGAACTCTGCAATAGAAATAGTCCCCAGTGCCTACATTGGTATTTTTGCTTATTGTGATGTCGTTTGTAAGTCAATAAACCATAATGACCGATAACATTTTTGAAACTGTCATAAAAATAAAACCACGCCACTGCGTGTTGTCACCGCAAGTAACGAAATGATGTCATCAACTTGTGACACGAGTGTACAATGTGATGACGCGAAGGACAGAAGCTTTAGCTTTCAGCTGCAAAAAAAAGGAATACTCTAGCTGTTGTGGTTTTTAGTTTAGATCACAGGATTGTTCAGGGCCACCAGTGGGAGGTCCGCTTTGAAAGGGTTTACTATTGAAAACCCTCTGACTGTGAACAGGATTACAGTGTTTTAGCTGATGTCAATCATGTTCACCTGTACGTGAATGAATGACTGACCTTAATAATGAGGTACCATATATCCTGTCAGACAGCTGCCGGCCGTCTGCTTGGTCAACTAGCCAAATGCCTCCATTATAAAATGTTAATAGGTGGTGGAACTAATGATTATTTTCATTATCGATTGATCTACAAATCTTTTCTTGATTAATCGTTTAGTCTATTAAATGTCAAAAAATTGTGGGAAAAAAAAAATCCTCTTTACAATATCCCAGAGCCCAAGGTGACATCTTCAAATGTCTTGTTTTGTCAAACCAACAGCCCAAAACCCAAAGATATTCAGTTTACAATGAGACAAAACAGAGAAAAGCAGCAAATCCCTTTCATGTGAGAAGCTGGAACCAGAGATTGTTTGGCATCTTTGCGTAAAAAAAAATGTCTGAAACGATTATCAACACAGTTGCTGAATGTGCATCTCGGGCTGAGAATCAATAAAATCACATGAAAACTGATGAAAAGTATTATTGCAAAATAGTTTAAATTAAAAGCGGTATATTCAATAGATTAAAGGGGTACTCCAGTGATTTAGTCCATAAAGTTGGGGAAATAAAAAACAGAACTGTCAAAATTGAAGCAGCAGAGGCCGACATACCCTGACTTTTAGTCTTGCCAGATCCTACATTTCCCATAATGCCACACAGTAGTGTCTTTTATTACACCCCTCCTGCTTGCTAAATGCCTACTTCTTTCAAACCCAACACCTCCAGTTTGTAATGAAGGCTTTTTGTTAAAAATGTTAAGTCTCAACCCCAAGCGGAGATGCTGTAACCCTGTTCATCATCAGGGTTATTTTTTTCCAAACTTTAGAAAGCTCCCTCTAGAGCCACAGAAGACATCATACCGTTTTCTCCTGCTCCTCCTCCTCCTCCTCCTCCTCCTCCCCTCGTGACGATGTGTAAAATCAGAAGAATGCCCCTTTAATATTCAGATATATCTATTGCACCCTGAAGTTTTCAGTTGAGTGAGAAGAGAGCGACAAAGCATTAATTTGTGACTAAGCACAGAATAAAACTCAAAAGTATCTGAGCAGCAAGGAAACTCAACGACCCACCAACAGCTGGAACAGTGGCGGTCCTTTCCCGAAAGCCAACAAATTAACCACTGAACTTCCAAGCTAACATGAAGCCACGGTGCAGTCAGTACGTGTACCTGCTGTTTGAAATAGCGTCTTTCCTCCTCATCTATTAGGACCAGGTTGAGGTAGTACCGCACCGAGAACTTCTTGTTAATGTCCCTCATGGTGGGCGTCATCTCATAGCCTGCTAGGAACAGCCTGATGGGGATGGACTCTCCTGTAGAATGAGGAGTCAGGAGCAGATTTAGTGTGCAACAAATGAACGCACAATAGAAACACAGTTCATTACCCAGTGACGACGGTAAAAAGCCCTATGGTTACCTCTGACCGGTGCGCCATCCATGATTTCGTACTTTGCTATGGTGTCGTTCTCGTGGTAGACGTTTGGCCCCGTGCCAGTTGTCTCCCGCTTGATGATGTCAATCTCCATGTGTTTGATCTTAATCCTCACCAGCAGAAAGTAAATCTTCCCTACAATCACATCTTTTAGGTGATACCTGCAAGCAAATGGTGTGATGTGTCAAAACCAAACACTCGTTTCCCCACTCTCTCAGGTACAATTAACAGGTACAATTCTGATCAAAATGGAAGTTATTTTAGTGGATTATTGTACAAAGAAAATCATACTTGGACTTATTGTATTCAAACTCTATGTGTAGACAGTCCTCGATGCCCACTTCCATCTTGATGGAGGAGTTGAGCTCAGGGTATGTGCTGAGCGTGTGTACCACAATGTCCAGCTCTTTGCTGACGTCATTCAGTCTCCGGCTTACTGTCGCCCTCAGAAAGTAGCTGGAAGAAGAAGAAAAAATAAATAAATAAAATTACTGTAACACTATAACCAGTGAGTGGCCCTGTTAGGCTGTACTGCTCAATACACAACTAACAGACGGTGCTGGATGGATCGAAAATGGAAAGACAAACATGACATTCTTACTTTCTTACCACTGGTGGGACAAAAATTGCAACGTTTTGCCAGAGAAAAGGCCGTGTTAAAAAGGTTTATCCCCTTTACAGTGGCCACGTTACGACATGTCAGCTTGTCAGGCTCTGTTCTACATGGTCAGACTTGGCTCACATTTCCTCAGTCTGTGTTGGAGTCCATCAAGGTTAGTGTTGTTGAGTGTTACATACTGGTAGCTGTGCAGTTACCAATCATGTCTGACGAATGCTTCACCATTTTGGGAAATACGCCTATTCGCTTACTTGCCAAGAGTAAGACTGATACCACCCTCACGTCTCTCCGTTAAATATGAAGCTACTTATGCTTAGCATAGCATCAAGACTGAAAACAGGGGGAAACAGCTAGCTTGGCTCTGTCTAAACGTAACAAAATCAGCCTACCAGCACCTCAAAAGCTCACAAATTAACACGTTATATCTCATCACACGACAAGCTGTGGTTTTATGGGTAGTGGACAAGAAATAGCCCCGCACATAACCTCACACTTTAGACAGATAGGAGCGTGGTATTTATCTTCTCATCTTAAGTCCAGTTCAGACCAAAGACTCGCGACAAGACGAGTTGAAACTTGCAATGCGCCGGCCTGCAACGTTCTGAAACCTGCCAGTTTACACCAATGAGACTAGACGAGACGGTGTATCGTTTCCATAGCAACGACTCTCTGTGTTTCTGTTCTAACTGCCGACTTTTCAGGCTTTTTCTGTAGCTGGATATAATTTGTAGCATCTTAAAATCTGAATGAGGATAGTGATAGGGAGTTACTTGCGAAAACATAAAAAAAACGAGAGGGTCGAGATGACCAGCTGACTTTGATACGAGCTGATTGGCTGTTGAAACAGGTGTCATGCCTTATGTTCTAAAACAACCACCGGCGACTTGACAAGCTGAATCGCAGGCGACACCATCAGCACATAACACCGCTGCAACTTTTCCCTGCAACTTTCTAAAGTTCTAAAACGGTTCTAAAACAGTTTTGTCTCGGAATCTTTGGTTTGAACTGGCCTTAACTCTTGGCAAAAAGGCAATTGAGCGTATTTCCCAGAATGTCAAACTATTCATTTAACATGTTAATGTTGGCATCTTAGCATGTTCCATGTTAACTTTACCACTAGAAAGTTATCATGCTGCCAATAACATAAGGATGTTAACATGCAAGACATTTCTACCAAATCTACACTACAAATAATTCCTGCACAGAGCACACAGTAAAGCTTACCGTAATTTGACGTTCTGACCGGTGTAAGACTCGTAGGGTTTCTCAACGTGTGTGAACTCAAAGTCAAACGTCTGTGACTGTGTGAGCTCCCCTGGCCGAGCCAAGTCTTTCACAAGAGACACAAACTCGTGGTGGTTTCCTCTGTCATAGTATAGCTCTGCAAGACACATTTATAGCATCAACAGCTACAGCGGAGCAGTTGTATACATTCTGATAAAGAGTCCGTACAAGCTTTTCCTTCAATGCTGCTGATCTGATGACAGAAGAAAACTGTAATAGATTTACAGTTTAGGGGCTTGGTGGCCCAGTGCTTAAAAATATTAGCGTCTATCCCTGCTTACGTGCTTTACATATCAAAAGTAATCATTATGCACCTGAATGGTACAACATCTGTCAATGTTACATTTTTATATATTATTATGGGTTATTATTACTAATGAATTAACATGCAAAAAGCATGTAAATGCTGCAGCTGGTTAAGGTGGAGCTAATCTGAACTACTTTATATACAATTGGGCAGTTGAATCTGTCACAATTTATTCTATTTTATAAACACATAATGTGTTATGTTTTTAAAATCTTAATTAGCAAAATAGCTAGTAACTATAGCTGTCAAATGTAGTGGAGTAAAAGTATCAAGTACAGTACTTTTTATTCCATTGCATTACGTGGACCCCAGGAAGAGCAGCTAATGTTGCTGTTACAGTAGCTAATGTGGATCTAAATATACACACAAACTTAAGCAAATGTACATACATTACATTCCCCCACTGCTGAATTCAACTTCAGTTCCTGTTTCTTTTAGTGAGAAGCACACAGCAAAAGTACAACATCAGTTTGCTAATAGCACAAAAGCAACTTTTATTTGCAACCTGCTACTACTAATTGCATTATGTGTAACGTCAGCCCTGGACTTTTATCCGTAAACTACTTCTTAGTATGAAAGTCACAGTTCTAATCTGACAGAACAGCTCAGCGTTTAAAAAACAGGGGTCAAAGGTCAATGACGCTGCTAGCCAATGGCTGATGTGTCGGCTGATGTGTCAGCTGATGTTAGCTTGCACCCGCGTCTGTCACGAGACCTTTATATACAGTCTATGCTTTAAACGGACACTTGTTACGACAGTACAGTAGTCTGTTGTGGGCCGGTGTGAGGTTTAAGTGGTTCACGCGTTACTTAGTAAGATAAAATGTAATAAACCACACCGCGTGCGTGTTTAGTGGTGTATTTAGCGCCTGTGGCTAGCTCCCTAATATCTCCTGTCATACTTTGGCTACTTCTCTCAGCGGGCTCAGTGTGAACCGCAGGCCTGCCAGTCGCTCACCTATCTGGCCGATAAACTCAATCTTTATGCCGTTGTGCTCCAGCCTCTTTCCCGGATACTTGAGCGTAACGTTGACTTTCCCCGACACCGTTTCCCCGTCGTAGAAAAGAAAATATTTGTCCTTCCTGCCGTCTTCGCTTTTATGCTCCGCTTTCTTTCTCGTTTCGGCGTCATTCAGAACTATATCGATGTCCGCACTTTGACCGAAACCAAAGAAGCTCATCGCTGCTTGACAGTCAGAAAAAGGTCTGTCACTGGATCCTGCTGGCAAAGACGCCCCCTATTCTAGAAAACAGCACGCTGTAGCTTCTTGTCGTGTTGCTGTGAGATGTCCAGTGCAAACAGCTTCCCCGATTATTGACTACTTCGAGTTACAACCGGCTGACTGCGCATGCGTTGACAGTCATGTGACTAAAAGCTGTATTTATCAAACGGTTTTTTTTTTCTTTCTGTTCTTTTTTAACTTTTGATATAAACTATACTGTAAATACCAACACAACAACATAGGGTTGAATATGGCAATTTTAAATGTTATCTTTTCTCGTTATAATCTGTGTTTGCACTTTTTTGGCGCAGTATCAGAACGAAAGTACGGAAGAAACAACAAACCCTGGCTATAGCGAGACTTTGCTGCCCGGAGTTTCAGGTGTCCTTCATTATCTGGTCATGCAGACATCATTATCTACAGTGGTCCCCAACCTTATGGCGTTAATACGAGTTATTATGAGCAGTTTTATTTTCTCAGATTCTTTCATTTGAAGGGCTTTTAGATTTAAAAAAAAATCAGAGACAAGATGTAAAAAAAGACAATACCAAGGACTTCACCACACAACAAAGTAAAATCAGACACAATGAAAGTGTGGTCAGCTGTGTTATCGTTGATCTCTGTAAGTCTATTAAGACATGGGCTTTGATTTCTTCACACATTGTAAAAGTTACATGACTTCTTTGGCATAAATAAGGATTACATGTTATGACACATTATCAAGATTAAGAGAAAAAAAAAGTTGTGCCAACAAACCAAAAGTAAGTCCTGACAATTAATCTTCTGTGAATCATTACTAAGTGAGAAAATTATGTTCATATGTTCTTTGGTTGTCTTTTATATGATTACCTTTTTGGGTGTCTTTGATACGTTTACCTTTTATAAATTGTTTTCTCATATGATTGAAGTTTTCTAGTTCTTTAGTTCTTACTTCCTATCATGTCAGACATTGAGTGCCTGTCTCCATCTTGATAAAGGTTGGTGGACTGTGAACACCAGGGATAATGATGGAAAAAGGAGTCCAGGACTTTATAGTTGTATCTATTCTAGTTGGTGTTAATTTTATCTATTTGAATGTTGTCAATAAACCAAAACCAAACTCATAATAATGAATTGATCACATGGGGAAATGGATCAGGATGGTCTTTTTGTAATATTTATTTGAAAGTGTTATTACTATGACTTAAGTATGTGTCAAAACATTTTTCCAACAGTATCACATTTCCAATATCCTTTTTTCTTATCTGTTTTCATCTCAGTATACTTTCTGTTGATGACAAACTCAGTTCAACTCATTTTGGTCTCTGGAATTGCCACAGTAACAATAAATGCATCTGAGTATCAATATTGACATTTCCAGTCAATTTATAGTCACACCTTCCCACCCCCCCACCCCCACAGACACAGTTCTGTGATGGCAGTGCTGCACCACTAGAGGGCAGAGTTAAATAACAAAAGGAGACGGATCAACCTCAGCGCCCTCCTGAGCTCAACTTCAGCTAAGAAGGTTTTTGCATTCCTGATATTTTGAGCCATTATTCAGTATTTTAACATTTCCATGCCAATATAAATCATCCCCCATATTATAAGCACTGCATGTTTTTTTTGTTTTTTTCAGCCCAGATTTGAATTCTTGGTAGGATGGAAAAGCCTCTGAAACTTCAGAAAGGCTTTTCCACTGACAACCAGTTGCAGTGTTGGCATACTGAAAACAAGGCAAATGTCAGCCAAAGATGTCAACGCCATTCAGCCACGTGTTTCACGAACATATCAGTTATACCACCGCACATCAGAGTCAGAATCATGTTTACTGCCATGTAGGTTTTCACATACAGGGATTTGCTTTGGTATATTAGTGCATAAATAAGCTTAGCAGAGAAAAATAAATAAAAGAAAAGTCAAGAATACAAATAGAAAATAGAAAAATGAAGAAATATTATCAAATAAGAAAGAAACAACAGTAATTATATGAAATATTATGTGTATAGAGGAAGAACCAGTTGTTACAAATGGTGTATGTGTTTCATGTGCTTGTGTATGTGTGTCACTTTAGCTCATCATGAAGCTCCTCTGGGAACAGATTCTCTTAACTGCATAATTAGTACTGGTGACTTGTGAAAAAAAATACTATAATGATCCTCCTTTTGCGAATAGCTCTATGATCAAACTCGACAACAGCTAAATGACTCCCCTGGGGCTTTTATGTTGCATGAACCAAGACGTAACAATGTTCTTTCATAACAGTGACTCATTTACACAGTAAAAAAAAAAAAAGTCTAAAATTGTCTGCTGCCTGCTGGGACATCTGGTGAAATTCTACAACTCCTTCTCATGTTTGGACAAATTACTTCAAACTTTTAAACAAGCAGAGCCCTTCTAGCTGTTTCGAAATGGCTGCCACCAATTATTCACGTACAGCTGAGAGCAGTGGGTGCAGCTGTAGCCCTGCTCTGATACAGACAAACATCTTGTCAGTGTGTCAGTTCATCACATCGTGCTGTGATATTTTCTAAATAGGATACGTCTCTCTGTCAAGTATGATTTTCTGTCGTCTGTTTTTCTCCTCACTGTGGTGTCTGCTCGACTGCAGCTCTCTGCTGTCTGTATTTGTTCACTGCAGCCAAATTGACAGAACTACTGGAATGCATGTATAATGTCTAGAGTTAGACTGATCTGAAAATCAGCTGATGTTGCATAAATTCCCTACCACTCAAAATGGCACCCTGCTAATCCTAAAAAAAAAGATCACCCTGCATCAAAAAGAACTGTTTTAGTCACACGTGACGTAATCTAACTGTTGTTTCACTGGCTTTTCAAACATGACAACAATTAAATATGAGTGACACTATCTCTGTAAGTTTCTAGAACATTTTGAATAGGATATACTCCAATGTGTCTTGCAGACTGGCAGGAAATATAATAAATCAGCAACTTCAGAGTAACAATTTTGGTGTCAGAGTGTCATAATTTTTAAAATCTTGATCAGATTTTATGAAGGACATGGTGACGGTTTGAGAAGTAACACCAAAGTCTCAGAGATCTGTAACATATTTATTTTATTTAATATGATGATGAAATTCTTGAATTGTCCTGTAAAAATAAATACCACTAAATATACGTATTTATGTGGTTTGAATTTCCTTCCTTGTAAATTTCCAGAATTACTTACTTTTAACTAATTATTTATCATTATAGCTCATTATTTTAACTTAATTTAACTGTTTAGTCATTACTTTTAGCTAACTACTTCAACCATTTATCCATTACTTTTAGCTAACTATTTAGACTTCTGTGCTCGCTTGCTAACTAGTTTCCACTCCTTCTTACATAATTGCAACAGGTAGTGTTCACGTGTTACAGCTGCCTTAACATGTGGATATGTTCTTTTAATCAAAATCATAATTTCTATTTTTTCAAATCAGTTGAGCTACTTCACAATCTTTCCATGTATCCCTTGGCAGATGCAGAAGTACCACCTGTGGTACAAGTACCCCTGGTTAGGAATCACTCAAATAGGTGACCCAAGCTTGAACAGATTTTTCTGTAAATTAAATAAAAGTGTCCATTGGCTCTGCTGCAAACTACAATATATTATCCCTGCTGAGCTCATTGATTATGATGACCTTTATCCAGGAACTTTCTGCCAGTTGGAACAGTTACCAAAGAGGAACAAGAAAGCTGTTTTCAGTGTAGAAAGTGGAAATGGCTTAACTCCCACTAATAGAATACGGCTTTCGATCAACAAAGATGCTGTCAGTGTGAAATTTGATGGACTTTCATACTGAATAGGATTTCTGTGAACAGTGGGACACTCTGGAGTAGTCGAGGAGGATTGGGAGTAGCAGAGAAATTATGAAATGACAAGTCCGGCAGCACAGATGCAGAATCTTCACACACATACGCCAGAAAAAAAGCAAACACAAATGTCTCCAGTAATATTAGAAGTGAGTTTTATTAATCACAAATAGAGTGGTTCTAAAATGAACAAAAACAACCCCAGCAGGCCCCAAATGGACATTCTACTGTATATGAGTTTGGTTCAGAAAATCATGTTTTCTTACACGAAGTCCTCAGTCAATAACAGTTTAACAGTGCTGGATCAGTGGAGCGCTGCCATCCTTGAGTTGAAAGACAATGGTGAGTTAGCTTGGTTTAACGTCCCCCCCGATACAGAACACACACTGGATACCCTCTCTCACTGGGATGTAGATATAATCTCTATCACCGCTGCCTTACAACATCTAGCCAGATTACAGACAGGCTTGTTCAGGACTGCCTGTGGGCTAAATGTAGGCCTACATGGAGCTGCTGTGCATGAATTCCTGTTTGTTGTCTGAGGCTGACACTTTGCATGGACTCTGCTTTAAAAAAAACGCTCACACTGCCTGAATAATTGGAGCTCTATTACAGCTACATGACACTTGGTTTGAACATTGTGTTCATTTCTGAAAGCAGTTGTGGGTCAAATTCCCCCGGCTGTCGGTGTTATAAATGAAAACACACCTCAGTTAACCAGGACAATGTGTCTTTTTAAACGTGTTCTAAACCAGAGCTAATATATAAATGTCCCTGCTTTGGGTATCTATCTTTTTCTTTTGCCTAATAGTGCTATGTGTCTTTACCAAAAATAATTCCCACTATATTTAGGCACTAACATATTCCTATTTCTACTTCAACATGTCTACACCTTCAAGTCTATGAAAAAAGCTATTTACAAATTTGCAGATACGTATGTAAAGAAAGGAAGGGGAAATTTTGCGGTGATATCATTCCTCTCAAACGCCGTGCTTGTGGTTAAATGAATGCAAAACACGAAGCCTCCGACAGTGTCATAGAAATGTATGTGGGAGAGAGCATGGCTGTAGAGAAACTGGACTACTTTAAAGGCAGAAGGCACTTAAGAGGAATGAAATTTGTACAAATGAGGAGGGGAAATGTATGCATCTGTGTGCTGCACCATACAATGCACCTGCAACAGGACTCCTTTGTGAAATTAATTGGGTTAGTAGTACACTTAGAAACGTTTTCTCTTGGTTCCTTAATGCAACATGTTAACTTGGAAAAAGACTGAGCAGTGTTGACAACTTCCTATGTGCAAATGTTGGGCAGATCGTCTCTACCATGACCGATACTCAGTTAACAGTTTACCACACTCGCTGATTAAAAAAACATTCGCAAGAGATTCATATGAGCTGCACGGAAGTTACATAAAGACGGACACATCAGGTGTTTGTGTGATTGTTTTTGTTCTGGTTAGAGCTCAAAAAGATAACGAGACAGAGCCAAAAATAACAGAACTTTGAATCAGTGAGCTGTTTCTTTTAAAACTGATGCAACTTTCCGTGCTGCTGTTAAAAAGCTCTTGCTCATGTGTTTATGACTGATATGATAAAATGTTACCTTTTCTCAGTGTTACAAATGGAAAGAGTTTCATGTCGCCTCAAATAGGAACATTTTTACATTTTTCACCACTTTACATAATCTTGAGAGAGAGAGAGAAAAAAAGAAATATCTATATACAATCAGTACAACTGTTAACCCTCCAGACCCCAGCTGTATATTCCTGTAACACTGAAGTGTAGGGTCAGCTCTGTGTGAGGAGTACAATATGAGCTTCAGTCAAACCTAAGATGATTTTTCTTTCCAACTAAAACATTTAGTCGCAGCTAAAGGTTAGACATGTTAGATACGGTCTACTCTCTAATTAGCACAAGTATTAGCAAAAATAGTTTGTAAACAGGTTGGACATCAGCAAATATCAACCAGGGTTCATGTAAAAGATTGCATATTGTGATTAATGTGGTCTATCTGACTGTAGTGTATGTACTATAGAGTTGGGGCATTTTCACTGATGCTGTTGGTACCTTTTGGAATTGTAACTTAAAAATAGGTGACTCAGTAGTTTAAATAACAAAGTCCTGATAGCAGGGTTGAACTGTCACTCACAGTAACAGAAAGCTCTTTGAAAGATGTTCTCTGTATCAGGTCATCCTATTCAGAATTCAAATAGAGGCTTTTACACAGTGAAATGTCAAAGTACCATGTCTAGTTTTACAGTACAGCAAAGTATTACACCTTTTCATGCAGATTTTCCTTTAGTTTAGTTTGGGTCTGGAAGGTTAACTTACAAACCCTGTTTTATTATTATTATCATTATTATAGTGTAATACTGAACATACTTATGACAGCAAAACTCTATCCTGGACAGTAAATTCAATATATACAAGATTAACAGCAAGCATAGAAGGACACTTAAAATCAAGAAAATGCAGCACTGATTGTGTACAGTGTTTCACAGCATCTGACTGGCACTCTTCAAAACCTCTGACAAAGACTATCTACAAACATTAACATGGAAGTCTCTCACAACAGAAACTGGGCATCCCCAGCGGAGAAATTAAATATGTAAGACCGCCGATCCAGAACCACATGTTGATATGCTACTACAAGTCATTTTTCATTTGTCTTTCCTTTCTTCCAGTTGCAAAGGTGTAAAAGCTCACAGCTCGATGCAAAGTGGTTAAAGTGTTACATATTTTTATCCACAACCAAAAGAAACAAAAAAAAAAGCACGTTAGTATTTTACAAATATTTAAAAAAGTAAACCTTTATCTATAGGCATTTTAAAATATATTCCATCAAAAATAGTCTGACAAATTTCAACAGTAGAAAAGAAATGTTATACAAATGACAAAAGGTTTGAAGCTAAATGTTTACAGTAGAAAGGTGTCATGATAGACTGACTTAAATGTTTCTTTTTCTCCACCTCGATTGGTGTTTAAAACCATGAACTGACTGTAAAGTAACAACTCCATAATTTAGCAAAAGAATTCAGTTGGTGGTGGTGATAAAAGTTGACAAATTAATCTCAGTCCCTACATGTGTAATAGTTTTAGATATCGTTGTCCTGTGGAATTGTGTCACCTTTGGCAAACTTGAATAGTTGGATTTCAGTCATGCTGAGCTCTGAGCATGAGCTATGGCAGCTCCGTGGTCAGACAGCGTGGAGTGCAGTCCCACATGTCATGTCTTTCACTCAGCACAATGCCCCCTCTTCATCCTCACCCTTTTCAGATCACAAATGACGACTTGTGTCGGAAATCCCCCTGCAGAGAACACACAACCAAACGGGAGCAATATTTAAGAATTCACCATAGTATTGTATCGTACAGTATCGTATCGTACAGTATCGTATCGTATAGTATTGTATCGTATAGTATTGTATCGCACAGTATCGTATCGTACAGTATCGTATCGTATAGTATCGTATCGTATAGTATTGTATCGTACAGTATCGTATCGTACAGTATCGTATCGTATAGTATCGTATTGTATAGTATCGTATCGTACAGTATCGTATCGTACAGTATCGTATTGTATAGTATCGTATTGTATAGTATCGTATAGTATCGTATCGTACAGTATCGTATTGTACAGTATCGTATCGTACAGTATCGTATTGTATAGTATCGTATTGTATAGTATTGTATCGTACAGTATCGTATCGTACAGTATCGTATCGTACAGTATCGTATCGTATAGTATCGTATAGTATCGTATCGTATAGTATCGTATAGTATCGTATTGTATAGTATCGTATTGTATAGTATTGTATCGTACAGTATCGTATCGCATTGTATAGTATCGTATCGTATAGTATCGTATTGTATAGTATCGTATCGTACAGTATCGTATCGTATAGTATCGTATTGTATAGTATTGTATCGTACAGTATCGTATCGTATAGTATCGTATCGTATAGTATCGTATAGTATCGTATTGTACAGTATCGTATTGTACAGTATCGTATTGTACAGTATCGTATCGTATAGTATCGTATTGTATAGTATCGTACCGTACAGTATCGTATCGTATAGTATCGTATTGTACAGTATCGTATTGTATAGTACTGTATCGTACAGTATCGTATCGTATAGTATCGTATCGTATAGTATCGTATAGTATCGTATCGTATCGTACAGTATCGTATAGTATAGTATCGTATCGTATAGTATCATATTGTACAGTATCGTATCGCAGTTTCTTATAGTATCGTATCGTACAGTATCGCATTGTATAGTATCGTACAGTATCGTATTGTACAGTATCGTATTGTACAGTATCGTATAGTATCGTACAGTATCACATCGTACAGTATCGCATCATATAGTATCGTACAGTATCGTATTGTACAGCATTGTATCATATTGTACAGTATCGTATTGTATTGTACAGTATTGTATCGTATAGTATCGTACAGTATCGTATAGTATCGTATTGTACAGTATCGTATTGTACAGCATTGTATCATATTGTACAGTATGGTATCGTATAGTATCGTACAGTATCGTATAGTATCGTATTGTACAGTATCGTATTGTATTGTACAGCATTGTATCATATTGTACAGTATGGTATCGTATAGTATCGTACAGTATCGTATTGTACAGTATTGTATCATATTGTACAGTATCGTATCGTATTGTACAGTAT
>LKNJ01003445.1:0-44512 GCA_002120245.1 Maccullochella peelii
ATAACTTTGTTATGATATGGCGCTATATAAATAAAACTGAATTGAAATTGACAAATTTTTGGTGGACTGTTTGTGTTTCATCACCCCAAACAGCCGATGTAACAACTGTAAGACATTAGGCTGTATGCTAGCCAGCAATGGAGGCACCACCAAGTGTTCTGTGTATTTGTGTTCAGGTTAGCCTCTGACTTATCTCAGAACTCTTTCTGTTTTTTCCCTCCATTCTCATCTCTGTACGCTTGTAAAGGATTAGACCGCAAGATAAACTTGCAGGTCGGAGACCCCAGTGAAGGAGAGAAACCTTGTTAATGATATGTAATTGTTTTATTGCTTTATAAAAACTGACAGACTGAACTGAGGAAAACGAGCAGGGAGAGTGAGGGAGGAGAACTGATGAAAATTGAGAAAAGGAAAGAAATGGTTGGAGAAAATGAGAGGAAAACAGACAGACATGAAATGGGGCTGCTTTTAAAAAATAAAAAGTTAGTCCTCTAGTCCCCTCTGATGTGAGGGGATCAAGACTAGAGATGTAGGAGAATGAGTATATAACACAGAGAAAAGATGGTGCAATGGGAAGGTTTTTGTTAGATTAAACTGTATTTTTTGGATATAAACTGTGACAGACTGTGTCACAGTAGTCAAACTTCTCCCAGTACCTACGTTTCCTGAAGGCAACGTGATTGAGGAAGGTCCCCAGCCTTCTTTGTTATGCTGTCACTCATGATTTCCCGCCCCTCTCAGTTGATGCCACGCCAGATCAAGGCCAAAAATCTGAAACTGAAAAAAATGCGATCTGAAAGTGGAAAAAAAAGATCTGAAACCGAAAAAAATACGATTTTAACTCTAAAAACCTAAAGACCTCAAATATCTAAATATATATGAAAGTGAAAAATGAAAATAAATTATTTATTCAAAAGGCTTGATGTTACAATGCTTAGCTAACTAGCCAGCTTTTCCAAAGAAGAACTGGTCCCTCATACTTTAGATTTAGCCACTTAGCTAAATAACAAGAAATTAAAATCTAGAACGATCCCAAGTTATTGGCCTACAATGCACTCTCTGCGTACCTTTTGAACATCAAACTCATTAACTGTTTTATTATGGTTTTATTATGCTATCTGTGAAATTGAATACTGGTAGAACAAGATTCAACGTTAATCCATCTAATGTATTGTTCAGAGCCATTCTTGGATTCAGCATAGACATGTCTTGTGAAAGTCAGAGATTTATGCAATAAAAACGCGACCTTTTACATGATATTCATTTTTCTTCTCAGTATCAGCTATGAGGGTGTCGGCCACATACTGACCACGGCCCAGGAGTAAATAATACAACATTTGGGCCAGTTTTACAGGCCTTATTGAAGTAGAACTGTATTTATATTCTAGAAATGAAGAATATACGTAGCTTTACATGAACATTATAATTTGTGTGAATTTAAGCAGCAGTCTCTGGACCTTCTCATATGGTTAAATACTCAAAATATTGTTTCTCAACATCACATCTGTCATAAAAATGTGTGCCATGTCATACATCTTATCACTAATTTGCAAATCTATTTTTTCCAACCTGCGCCACAACAGACTTCAAAGCACTGATATCACCCCCAGAATTGAGTGACAGTGCCTGATACTGATTGGGCCTTTAACAATGGATAAAAGGAGTGTTAGAAAGTGAGCTGTAAAAAAACAGTCAGTGCCATGATAGCTTCCATTCAGAGTTGATGTAGAGGTTACAGCAGAGGCTGTACTGAATCTTGATGCAATGAATTCTGTGCATGAGGAAAATCATTCTGTAGATTATGTTTATCAATAGCAGGTAGCATGGTGGTGCAGTGGTTAGCACTGTCGCCTCACAGCAAGAGGGTTCTCAGTTCGACCCCACCGGTCGGCTGGGGCCTTTCTGTATGGAGTTTGCATGTTCTCCCCGTGTCCGCGTGGGTTCTCTCCAGGTACTCCGGCTTCCTCCCACCATCCAAAGACATGCAGGTTAGGTTAATTGATGATTCTGAATTGCCTGTAGGCGTGAATGTTTGTCTGTCTCTCTACTGGCGACCAGTCCAGGGTGTACCCTGCCTCTCGCCCAATGTCAGCTGGGATAGGGTCCAGCCCCACCGCGACCCTCTGAGGATAAGCGGTATAGATAATGGATTTCATTTAGAAAGCAGTACTTGTGAGGGAGACAGTTCTTTAAGCCCCTTTCACACCCGCACTCTCTGCCTGAAATGTTCAGAGCGTTTACTGCATGGGGTCATGTGTGAATGGGAGCAGGGATCGATATTCAGGGAAATCTGAAAATTCTTCTTCTTCTGTTGACTTTTATGCTAGAACTCTAGCATACTACAGTTCTTTAGGAAATGAATAAATATTTAAAATATGGTTGGTACATGTTCTTTAAAAGGTGTAGAATGTCTTCAAGTTTGTCCAATTAAATGAAATTAAACCTGACAGATACATTTTCTCTGTTTCTACCTAGACAGTGTACCTGATTTTAATGTATTATTTTTCTCTAATTATCATGTCTCTTTTTTGTTAAGTAACTCATTGTCCTTCAGTATGAATGGCCACAGTGAAACTGAAATAGAAGTGCAAATATAAGCTAGTTATTGTTCGGTTGCACCATGATCCAAAAGTAAAGTGCCAAAAGAGGCTAATTCACTTTCTTGCCTAGGGTTAGATGTTCAGATTGATAAATATGAAGCTACCACTAGCAGTCTCTTAGCTTAGCATAGCACAGAGACTGGAAACAGAGGGAAACAGCTAGCCTGGCTCTCTCCAAAGGTAACAAAATCCACCTACCAGCGTCTCTAAAGCTCACTGATTAACATGCTGTATCTTGGTTGTTTAATACATACAAAAACCAATAGGTTATTGTTTTATGTGGGTTTATGTGCAGGACTATTTCTTCGCTGGCAGGAGAGAAACACTCACTGTGAGGTTGCGAGGCAACCAGCATAAACTCCAAGACGTCATTTCACCTGGCCAAGAAATAGTCCTGCACATTACACCCCGTGAAACATTTTTACTCTTCGTTTTGTGTAAGGCAAGACGCTAAATAGGAGTATTTGCCAAAATCTCAAAATATTCCTTTAAGTATCGTCTTTAATTCTGATATCTGCAAACACACTGATTCATTACACTTTAGTGTGTAAATGTTCTGTAAGCTTAAGTTGTGGCTAAAAAATGTTTTCTCTACCAAAATTTTAAATGAATCTTGAATTTATTTCAGGATCATCCATGGTCCATGGCAGCAAACAGCACACAGACACAGTTAGCAACTAGTTGGTGAACATAGTGGTGCAATTAGCAGCTAAAGAGCCAGATACCAAAAACAGAGCTAAAAGAGAGTGAATACTGGAGCTAACGTATCTCATCTGGTGTCATCAAGAAATAATATATTAAGAGCATTAATAGGATAAACTTCCACGGGACCTAATGTTATAGCTAAATAGTGACAAGCAGTTAGAAATGGGACAAAAAAGAGGCGTCTTGTCCCGCAATATTATGGGGACATTGTGCTTTTTTTTTTTTACTGAGGAACTGCTAATATACACTAAGTAGAACAAACCTCAACACACGTTTTAACTCCTTTTCACCATGTGTTACCATGGTTACCAAATCACCTTGCATTTATATATACATTTTATAAACAGATCACTTTCTTGACAGTTCATGATTAATGATGTATTAAAACAAGTTCAGTGTTTGAATTCATACTAAAATCTACTACCAAAGAATCCTGCGGTTGGTCTGTTTTGTTTTTACACCTCAAACGAACTCCAAGTACTTAAACAGTGAAATTTTACCAATGTGTGCAAATTTGCTCATAATTAATTGTTTATTTGAATATCTTTCAGCTCAAGGCTAGTCTTCCAAGAGTCCAAATTAAAGTCACAGTAAAAACATATCAAAATACTATAGAAGACATACGCACGTATACATATTTACCCATAATACCTACCCACACTGACACTCACTTAATTATACATAGTAATATACATGGTATATGCACATACACACTTACATGTTACAACCTAAATACATCTGTGCATTATCTATATCCATTATCTGTATCCGAGGTGGACATCCATAGTGTCTACCTTCAGCAACTCTATAGCGTGAAGGGCAATTACGTTGCTCACAATTGCCTCGGCTTTGGTACGAGCGCATGTAAAACGCTCATTGTAGAATTTTCGAATAAGACCAGCTGTACAGTTCATGGACCAAACGTGTTTCACCAGATGGTAGGCAAAAGTCCCCTCCTGAGCTGCCTGTTTAGATGGCTGTCACTGGTGTTTGCCTCGCTCAAGTAGGTCACAACGGTGCTACTTCCCGCTTTTAGCCACCGCTTATGTTTAGCCATCTTAGTATGATCTATATATATTTCCACCGTGCACGACCAGAAGTGTACTCTTGTCATGTGTGCAGAACGCAGCATTTTCGATGCCAGGTACTTTGCGAGGGAAGGCGTAAGACCTCCTGGAGCTCTTTCGAAAAGACAGACTTTCTCTTCGGCCTGACAGCTAACTGTTAGCATACTGCAAGCGCTATAGGCTAGCAACAGCCTTGTCAACGACACACTGATTGACACACATACAGACAAATCAGTGTTGAATTTAGACTCATGGTATTTTCTTTGTTTTATATTGGGTTAGGTAATTATGAGTGGGACAGAGCAGGATAAACGTCTATGTAAATACTGAAAACAAGTATAATATTATAATCATTATTTTAATTGTGGTGAAAGCTGAGACAATTTGGTAGTGTACGGGCAGAAACGGAGACGTTTTAAAGCGATGCAGACACCCGTGGAGAAATCTCTGCTCTTACTTTTCTCCATTGTTGTTCTTCGTTTGTTGTATTTTCTGCAACTAACTAATCAACCAACCACAGAGTAGACAATCTGCTTCCTGTTTACACCAGCACGTGCATGCCCAGCGCACGTGAATGGTCACGTGATATGCGTTTCCAGGCGTGTGGTATGGACGGAGATTAATTCTAAAATGGTGATAAAACGCTGGTGTGTATGGAGATCGTTTAAGTTTTAAAACAGCGTTTTAAAATGAAAACATATTAGAAAACATATGTATCCTAAGATAACGATAAAAGATTAGTTGAAGTCACTAAATTCCAGTTTGATGTTCTGCACTGAATGTATCTTTCAAAATAATTGATAAGCCTACGTAGATCTGTATTGGTGTGTTGACCTTGATTTCATATGTGTGGTGTAGTCGACTGTTGACCTTCACTTGTACTGATGTAGTGGGCTGATGGGTACAGGGGTAACAGAGTGTTGCCTTCACTCTACTGTCTTTTTATCCATCCACATAGAGCAAACACTTGTTTTTCCACTCTGTTTCTGTGTGTGCTGGTAATGTCTGACATGTTTATTCACCTTTGAGCTCCTTGTGTGTATGTAGCTATTGTACTGTGAGTAGCTGGCTTTTCCTTCCGTGTTTCTTTGTGTGCAGGCCAGTGTCTGCTTCCTTTGTTGCCATCTGAAGGCCACTGAGTTTGTCTTCATGAGGTGTGGGTGATCAGCCCTGTCAGTTGTCGTGGCTCAAAGAGGACCACCATTGTGTGATCTGAGAGTTGACAAAGGACATAGGATCCTTTTCAGTTCAGGTTCAGGTTAATTCCAGGTCATACCACAGTGAACTGAGATCTAATCAACCAACACTGGAATAACCTGCACAGGAAACGTTTAATCTTTATATAAATCAGTATGTACAGATTTGGTATCCCTAAATGTCTCTCCACAATATTAGGCTTTGAACTGTGCTAACTCTAAGGTGGGTCACAGAGCACAATGCAGAAGCAAAGTGTTTTTGTCGCAAATGTATGTCAGGTTGCAGAAAAGCGGCAACAAATTTTTTTTTTTTTTTGAAAACAACTTTTTGAGATTCATGTATTTTAGTTTAACACATTAACACTGATTAAGAAGGGTTTGTTTGCACCTGTTCCTCTCAAACTTGTATCTCAGTTTAATTTTGTATACACAGGCATCATACACATAATGCAGAAATCACTGCACTGCACTACTCTTTCCAGTAATATCAATATCCATTGACCATTCCAGGTGAAAGTCAATAAACCTGGTTAGAAATCACAGTAAAATATGGTCCTTATAACTTCATCTCTTGCCTCAAAATCCTTATGTTTAGACATTTCATTCAGTATCAAAAGAAAAAATGCTAAAATGTATAGAAATATATGTATAAAAAATAAAAAAACTAGGCTAAAGGTAAGCCTCATCTAATTCAACAACTACATTGCAACATTATACTTGCAAAAAGAAATAACATAGGGGCGTGGCTGAAGGGATGGCAATGTGTGTCCATTGGTCCACCCCTTTGGTTGAGATTGAAATGTAATGGATTGCCATGGAATTTGCTAGCTTTTCATGTTCCCCAGAAGATTAATCTAACTGACTTTGGTGATCCCCTAACCTTTCCTCTAGTGTCACCATGAGACTGATATTAATGTTCTGTAGTAAAATGTCTCAACAACCTTTGGATGGATTGCCATGAAATTCTGTACAGACATTCATGGTGCCCAAGGGATGAATCCTACTAACTTTGACTTTTCATCTAGTGCCACCATGAGGTCCCGACACTTATTGGATGAATTGCCATTCATTTTGGTTCAAACATTTATGGTTCCCACTTCCCACAGAAGAAATTGTAATAACTTTGGTGACTTTGACTTTTCATCTAGTGCCATCATCAGGTCAGAATTTGAATTTGTCCAATATTTGGTTTATGATCATTCCCATCAGCCTCATCTGTGCTTTGTGTCTAGTGCTAATTAGAAAATGCTAACATTCTAACACACTAAAATGGAGCGACACCTACGAGCTAGTTCAGGAAGTCACACATGACATACTTCACTCTCCACAACCATCTACCAAGCACACCCTCCCAATTTGGCGGTCTATTTAAGCTGCAAAAAAATCTCTCCCTCTGCCTGTCAGTGCCACTACTGCCCTTCATCAGTATTGCCACCTGTTCTTTCAGCCCCACCACCACCCCAGCATTCACCTGCGGGCTCTGGCTAGGGGTTTTAAGATATATTTGCTCATCACTCCCCAATATCTCTATGTAAACATATCTGCGGGGAGTGATGAGGTCGGAGCCTGCTGCTCAGTGCTATAATAAACATTTCAAATATGAGATGTCTGACTTAACTAAGATGATGAACATGGTACACATTATAGTTTATTAACATCAGCATGTTAGCAAGTTTATTGTGAGAATTTTAGCATGCTGACGTTAGCATTGAGACCCACTGGGCCGATGTACAGCCTCACAGAGCTGCTAGCAAGCTGTTCCGTTGAAACATGATCATATCCCTGGAACTCTGACACTTTCCTCTACCCATTCATATACAGATTAACCTTGTGTTGAAAATTTGTTAACATACAGGCAAAAAACAAACAATTTCAAATACTGTCAAGCTTTTATTTGAATATGAACTGGCTTAGAACATATAGGCTATAGTACCACTCACAGGAGAACAATGACAATTCGTATGCCCTCAAACTCTGAAATGCCATCAATTCACCTATCACATTTACTTGTACATGCAGTTTATGAATTTTGACATGTTTCATTTTCTAAAGTTAAGTTGCTTTTACTTATGGGGACGAGCAGTATCCACTAGTTTTACTGCTACTGCTGATCTATCAGCAGATAACAATTGCCTTTCTATGAAATGTCAATATTTCTTTTGTCATATGGCATCATCTGTTACCTGGACACACATCATACAGTACATCATGCAATACCCAACATATCCAAGGTGGTCTGAAATATCAACACACAGCAGTCAGTTTAATCCTAGTACATAGAGAAGAGGGGGCAGGTGGGGGACAGAAGCAGTGTGTGGCTGGTTAGACATAATCGGTTGTGATGCATCTATCCAAAGGTAAGGAGGGGGGGATGGTGGACAGGAGGGATCACAAAGCCTGGTGTGCACAGCCGGAAGATGTCAGAGCACTTTGTGGCTAGCCTGACAGACAGACTTTACCTATCACACACACACACACACACACACACCTTCAATGGCGGTGTGTGTGTGTGTGGATACGAGGGAGGGATAGTGGGGTAGATGGGTGATCTGAAAAGGTCTTGGCAGCTCAGGCCTGGCGTGTGTAGGAAAGTGTCTTCAAAGGCATATGGCAGGGTGTGTTTGTGCATGTGTGTGTACTCATACGTGACAGTCTGCAGCCATATCTGAAGTATTAAAGTTGCATTTTTGTGCTATAAATGACAAATGCCCCCGGGCCAGGCGTCTGTGACCCTTAACATGACATTTTATACCGATTCAACATTTTCCCATTTCAGCATACGTACAGTGAAATCAGTTTACATCTAACGAAGTCATCTGTAAGCATCTGCAGTCAACAGCAGCAGTCACAATCTTTTGTCCTATAATGCTCAGTATCACACAAGCTGTAAGCTAAAAGGGTTTATGTAGCTGATCTGAAAGGCTTTCATACCACTATGTTTCAAGGATATCGCAACGCATGTTTTCTAACCTAATCTGTAAAGCAGCATTCTTTCTGAAACATGTGAGAGATGCCAAACTGTTGATGTTAAGATGTGGGTTCAATAGTGGTAGGAGTAGGACCCAAATGCAGACATACACAGAGGTGGAAGCCGTTCAAAGGTTTATTAATCCTTACGTGTAATGATAGCAGATAGACAAGCAAATGAACACAGGTAAGCCCAAAAACAGGAACACGGAAACTCAAGGAACACGGAGCACTGAAAGCGTCTAACATCGAACATGGAAAAAGTCCAAACACAGGAACATGGAAACTCAAGGAGCTTGGAGCACTGAACGCATCCAACATGGAAACCACTGAACAGCTGACATCAGACAATGACCTGACAGAGCACAAAGGAAAAGGACAGGCATAAATAGGGAAAGGCTAACGAGGAAAATCAGGCACAGGTGAGTAACGAGGAACAGGGCAGAGACACAAGGGCAGGAACACACTGGAAACCTGAGACAAGATTTCAAAATAAGGCCGGGGACCCCACAAAGACTATACAAGACTAGACAAAGACCATGGATCCTAACAGTTGAGTCAATCAGCTGTAAAACACATCCTGCACATACTTCAGCTGTGTACATCATTGATTGTATCCTTACTTTTGCATCAAGTATAGGACATATTTTAAACTAATTCAATGAAAGTAATGAAATGTAAGAAAAAAAACCCACTTTTCTCTTTAGTCTGGGAGCAATGAGCCTTTTTTGACCAAGTACAGATCATTCATTGTAGCTCTCACTCACGTTGAGTGATTGAGAGTCACCAGATTGAGTAATTGTGGCCATAATTCCTGTATTATAAATGAAGTAACCCTCAAAATTCAAATAAAGAATTCAGGTTCAGAAGAATTAACAGCCTAGAGCATCAACAGTATTGTCCTTCCTTTCGCAAACATTTTCTACATAACTTTTTCAAACCAGAATGAAAGAAAATTTGTATTTCTTGTGTGCAGAATCTGCACTGGCATTTTAGTTCATGACACTAAATAAGTTCAAATATTTAAATTATAGGGAGTAAAAGTACTGATGTAAAGTAAGTTGCTGTTAAACCCAAAAGCTGAAATGGGTCAAATTCATTTACACTATAATGGAAATGTTAAATTAACATGCCAAAAAATCAATGAAGTGATTCTTTAAATGCATCTTCACAGCAGCTGAGCAGTTTCACCTGGAATGGTTAATTGCAGAGAGGTGAGAGTTTGACTCATTAACTGAAGAGTGCAGCTGTGGAACAAGTGGAAGTTCAGTCACTGACAGAAAGACGGTAGCTTTTGTTTTATTAAACAACTGCAGAATACTGATATTAACAGACTGATTTGTTGTATTTAAACATATATGAAACATACAGTAAATGATTGATATAATCAATGAGATGTTAAGAATACGAGCATGTTGTGTTTCTTTCTTTAAAAGGATCTGAACATCCTCATGAGTAGACCTTAACTCTTTTCTTAAGTTCTAAATGTCTGCAGTAAATGCTCCAGGTTGATCCAAAACCTAGACATTAGGGGTTTTCTGACTCCCAGAGAGGAACTGCCCACTGTGGAGTTCCCACGAGAACTACATACCTTCAAGGGCTTTTTTTCTGTTTGCATTTGCTCCGCCAGTAGGAACGATGAAGTGATGTAAGATGGCAATAAAGCCTGGACTTCACTGTCTGTGCTTGGTCCATTTTTTAAAGCTACCATTACAAGCTTTAAAAATGCCAGTTGCTGGTGGTGCATTGGCTTATGTGTTTGACCAATCAATGTACACTTAAGTCTGGAGCAATCATTGTACACTTACATCACCTAAGGTTCCTCTTGTGCTGAGTACCTACTTTGAAGTAGGAGCTAAAAAAGTCCCTCAAAAGGTGTTCTATGAACTACAATCATTCCCAGTTCTTGCAGTGCAAACGCAATAGAAAGGTGAGTGGGTCCTCCAACTGTTCTTAGAACTATAAAAAAGTTCCTCCGGTCCGAAAACACCTATTGATGTGGACGCCTTACCAATGGAGACACCAGTACAGTCCAAAAGATGTCCTTTTAGAGCACTTTTCCCCAAATGCCAATTTCCACCAGGAAATTGTTTTTCTTTAACCAATCAGAGGTTCATTGGTTAAATATGTTCATTGAAATGGACATGTCAAGAAATTACAGTGTGGGAAAAGTATGGTAAACTGCATTAAAATACATTTGTGTCCACTTTGGGGGCAGAAAAAAATTGCCCATTTACACATCCAGCAGAATGGCAGGTTTGAGGTTGAGTTTATGTCCACCTTTAGGCTTACATTCATCTCCTTTTAGCTCGGTTTTGGTCTCGAGCAAATCCTGAAAGAAATATCTGGCTCTTTAGCTGCTAAATGCTCCACTATGTTCACCAGCTAGTCTCTAACTGTGTCTGCCTGCTGTTTGCTGCTGAGCAGGTAGTGTACAGTGGGTTCATCAGAGCTTTATCACTGAAAACAGCTGCCTGCTGCTGCTGGAAACCAGGGTTGATGAAAGAGGAGTTTGTGGGCCTGAAATCCAAAACAATGAGCTAAAAGACGCTAAAATGCTACATAGACCGGAAGAGTTACCTAATTATTCTCTGTGGGTTTGTCATTAGGAACAACCCCTTTGATATGTAATCATTTGATGCATTTTTGTTTAGTATTTTTCTGCATGTTTTACATTAATTATATATTAATAGGATACGTAAAGAGCTGTCAGAAAATGATTGGAGAGATTGGGGGATGACATGCAACAAGTTCCCCATTTGGACTTGGACCTTTGACTTTGCAATTACACGGCCCAAGTCTTTAAACCCATAGACAACCAGGACACTCCCATTTGATCCATTATTAATATAAATAAGAAAATATTGTTTATAAGAGCTTTTAGGTTAAGCTAGTCTCATTCACAGGAAATAGGCTGTGGGTATAAGCCCACAATTGATAATTGACCGACAGTCGGAACTGTCCTCCCCTTCCGCTATCTTCCGACACTATTTTGCAAGGGCACCGTCGCTGCATCCTGGGCTTAGCTTGTGATTGGTTTAAGGAAATACAAACAAGCCAGAGCGTTTTCCCCTTATACCAGAATGATAATGGGTTCAGCCAGACCTTTCTCCAGCACTGGCACAGCACTAAGACGAAGTGTGTGGAGGTCTGGCTATGCGAAACTAAGGTCATAATTTGACATTTAGGGAAATACACTAACTCTCATCTAACTCTCGGCAAGAAAGCGAATAAATGTATTTCCAAAATGTTGAACTATTCCTTTACGGTCAGGGAAACTTGGTTAAGTATAGACAAGGGTTCAAATTGTCAGATTTGGAGAAAATCAAGGTCACAATTACTGTTTCCCACAAGATGAGGGCTTCAGAGCAGCACTATATCCATCTGTGATTAATATGCTATAGCCTACATTCAGCTCCATGTCTTGTGAGGTATATTATTTGATGAAGCCTTTTAACCTTATGGAGAAAAACACTCTCTCAAGTTTCCACTCCATCTCTCCTAGACAGTGTTTTACATAGTTGTGACTGACAGATTTACTCTGCTTTTTAGCAAGCAGAGCTGTCAAACTTCACCAGCCTTTCAAAACAGTGAAACAAAACCCTACAGCTCCACAACACTGGCTGTCTGTGGGGACATGGCAAATCAAGTGCACATATTTACAGAAAGGCCGGGAAGCCTGAGCAAAATGAAGGTCAGCTTTCACATTTAAACACTTCTATAGTGCTGAGAGGTGGATTTGGAAGTGCAAATTATCCATGACTGCTTCCATAATGTTTGCATATGTTATCTACATTTCATAGCAATTCCCTGTTCACTTGAGAAAACAACAACCATTGTTTTTCTAAGCTTACATTAATTAGAGTGGCTCCTAACTCGGCGCTATCATATTGTAATTAGGTTAGTGTAAGCTCCATGCCCTGTTCCAAGGGTACAACTCATTTAACCACCAGGAATGGCATGCACTCTGCTTTTCTCTGCAGACTAAGCGAGGGGGTTTAAAGCTGTCTGGGTGTTCTTATTCCCCATGTTGAACACATGCACGCGAAAAGAAAAGCAGCGGTTCGCGGGATGTTTCTCTGCGTTGGGCTAAAGCCTGTATGTCCCCTGTCAAGTGCCATGGAAATCCTGTTGGGACTGAGCACATAGCTCCATTCACTGCAGCCTAATCAAGTGGTATCTGAGCTCCAATCCTCTTATGCTGCTTGACTGGACTACATTTCTCTAAGGCTGGATTGTAGTTGCCAGCTGGAACTCCAGAGAGAGATGGGAGGGAAGTGAAAGAGTAAGAGAGAGGGTCTGCCTTTGTTTCTGCCTCACTCTTAAACTTAGCCCCTTGACATGTAAATTCATGCGTGCATTGGTAACACACTGAGGTATTATGCATCTGCTGCTGCTTTTTATATGACTTGATCAACACAGCAAGAGCAGAGTGGAAATACGTCCAAATAATCCCCTCTCTCTCTTTCTAAATCTGAATGCCTCATCTTTCTGTCAGGCTCCACTTACCTTTGTGTGAGGTACAAAGGTTGGCCCTATTTCCTTGATGAGCTCTTTTCACGCTGAATGCCATGACCCTGAAAAGCACAAATACAGAAGTACAAGGCTCCAGAAAAACCTCTAGGACCAAGCCTCTTCACGGAGAACAATCAAGCTCATTTCATGCTTTCTTATCGTGTGAAAATCCAGGCCTTTCAATTTTTGAGAGGCAACAGAAAATCACCCTCTGAGGTCTGGTGCCCCGTGTTCATAAAAGATGAAAAAAAAAGATGATACAAAACACACGACTCAGGTCTAGGTTGATGCTTGGAGGAACTGAAGGAGGTAATTAGCATTCCTATAGACAGGGACTATGGATCAGCCCATGTTGCGTCCAGATGTCAAGGCCAGTGCTCAGGCTGTTAGCTCATTGGTCCATGAGACTTGATCCATAGATAGAAGACAATGTCCCCAGCCCTAATTGGCTCCACCAGTCAAGTGTCCCTAATTGGATTTTGGGACACTGTGTATCCAACAGAGAGCAGGAACCGTGCACCAAGCACAAAGGGGTCCATAGTCAACTCTCAGAAACACAGACAATACTCATGCATAATAACCATTTGGATTTTTCAACACATTACACTTAGACAGTCGAGTTGGTTGTATCCTGGCGAGATTTGAAAATACTCAAAGAACAAAACCACAGGGCCACAGAGGCTGCTCAAACTGGTGTCTTTGTTTTCATTTGTTACCGGAAAGCAGATACTTATCACATGTTCTGCGATGACATATTGGAGAGGCTTGTTTGGCATGCATGCTAAGCTTCTCTTTGACTCCCGAAAACAAAAGACATTTCACAGAAGCACAATACGCTGAAAAGGAAACAGCTTGCACAAAAGACTGAGCAAACCATTGTATAGCATTTCACACTCTATTCATTATTTGTGTGAACACAGCAAGGTCAACAACGAAAATGTGTATCTATTCAATGGGCTTAGAAAGATTAATGCAGCGTGAATGTACAGTAGTTAAGGAGTGTTTCATATCTGTACCTTCTTTCTGGTGTTTGAGTGAATATTCTACTGGATTAACAAACTCACAATTATTTCTTTCCATATAAGCTGTGAATGAGTTAAGGATCAGTAATAAATGCTTCACTCAGCAAGTACCTTCGTCTCAGCCACAGCTGCAAATATGTGCATATGTTAGTGTATGGTATTGATTGCAGGCAAAAATGTCTGTATGCACTAGCGTTTGCTCTGAGCTTTTACACGGCGAATAAAGGCATCAACCAAGCACATTGTGCGGAACAGACGTCACATCACAACTCCGGACCTGTTGATTGTTTGTGTTTCTCATCACCCTGTATTATATGACAAAGGACACAAAATGATAAAGACAACGAACTCAAGGACAACGTGTGGAGCAGCACCGCCGGATGCAGGATAGTGAGTAGATTAGTTTACTTTTGGATGTAGAAGAGTAAATATTCGTAGGCGAGTATTTCGCATTTTTGTGTCGTTTATTCATTACGTCCCCAGCGTGTAAAGACCTCTAGACCAACCTTATGGAGTCACAGGAAAACAAATCCTTGCTCAGTTTAACACACTCAGGGGTTTTCTCGCTGCAGTCTTACTTGGTCTGGTGTGACCAGTGGCTTATGGTGGCTGATGTTAGCTAATGTTAGCAAACTTTAGATAGATATTGCTGTGTAATTGAGAAAGTTGTTTCTGTCAGCCTTTATTGCTCCTTCATCTTTTGAATATGCCAACTTGTCCACCTCAGCCAAAGGTCCAAAATCTTCTGTGATAATTTGGCTTTAAAAAAATTACCCCAACCCAATTTGTGCATAAAAAAGGTTTTATGTAACCAGAAATTCCTTTTCAAGGTAATTAATATTTCCATCCACATTTGAAATAAAGGTGATGGAAACTACTGATCATCCTCCAGCCAGACATGGACATACACTTAATCCTACACTTGGTAAGATTTGTAGGTAACCATGTCTGTCTAAATCAGTGGGCTTGCAACAGCAAAGTGTCATTCTCGGTTTAAAGCAGCCCCCCTGCTTCAATGGAGAGGTGAAGAGGAGGCCACTGTCCAAAGGGTTTCTCCTGGCTGGTAGAGGATAAATATCTATCTGATGTAATGTAGAGCAAGACCACCGAGACCTTTATATTAAGCCTGCACAGTGACCTGTGAGTGTGTCACTGTGCTGATTCCATTTTCTATCATGTCTGCTTTATTGATGTACTCCTTACATGTCTCTATGAGCTTTGAACAGTGTTGGGGCTAACACGTTACAGTAATATATTACTTTTAGCAGTAACAAAGTAATATAATGCATTACAAATAGGATTTCTGAAATATTATTACATTTACTATGTCAAGTAATGGATTACCACCCAGAATTGAGTGACTATTGTTTTTTTTAAGAATTCATCCACACCGAGCCCCTTCACCAGTAATGTATTATTATACACAGAAAGTAATATTGTAAGTAACTTGCCCAACACTGGCTTTGAATACATATATATGCAAGTCAAATACCATACTATGTCAATATATACCAGATTACATTTTACAGTAGAACAATCCACTGGTGCTTTGAATTCTCTGAAAGTTGAGATTCAGAGTTCTTCAAACTTTAACTAATTGTGTAGCATCAAACACAAACTAAAAAGGTACACAGATGAACAGGCCAGTAGACAAGCCAAGCAGGCCCTGGTCTCACGGTTAGTGGACCTCGCCCACCCCCCAGTGTTCAGGGTGACTCACAAGACCTGTACATTCAAGCCCACCCAATTACTCCTACAGCCTCCGTGAGGACGATTTATATGGTAATTAAGAAAAGGCTTGTCAAATGACTTACACTGACTGCCTCATTCCCTCAAACATGCATTCCCACAAAGGTGTATCATCTCTCAATGAGTGAGTGACAGCATGCAAGGAGGGCTGAGCTGGCCACAGCATGGTTTGGGGGCTGGATGGGTTGCAGCTCTAGGATAGGTGCTTTGGCACACTGGACACTGTCTTCTGTCCAATAGATGACGCCCTTTGGAGGATGCTATTGATGCTTACATTGTATAATTGTGATTTTGTGCTGATATTCATCACTTTTAAAGGTAAATTTTGGCTTCATACAATGTGGATGTTAATTTCCTAGTGTTGGCCATAATTCCTATTTGTAATGATAAAATTGTACTCACCAGGATAAAAGAAAACTACGGTTAGGTTTTATTTTTTATATGCGGAGGTCTCGGAAAGTGGTGAGGTCGCTAAAAATAGGTCCAACCGGTCAAGAAACACGAGCAAACCAACAGTTTATCCAGATTATCTAACCCACTTTATTTGGAAAAGTGAGGGCACCTGAAATGTCGGCAATTATTTCTCATTGCACAGGAAAACAGTGTGCAATCAACTACAGCAGGTACAATAGATCAAAGTTGAAACAGGAAGTTAGTCTGTAAACTGTGATGCATGTTTACAACGAAGAGTTTTATTTAATAATTTTACCTTTCACCTTTGTTCTCTCTTCCAAATAAATTCAGCTAACCTGGGGTTTTGTTTCCGAGATGTCTGATTGTCTGACTGCTCATGTTTCTTGACCCGTCAGGCCTAATTTTAGCAACGTTTCCACCTTTTGAGATATCAGCAGTGAAACAAGTTTAGGTGGAACTGATAGCAGGAGCTACAAAATAAAAATCCAAGCGACATTACTAGTCAAAGAAACACAAGTTAGCCAACCTTATCTGGAAGAGGAAAGTGAACAAAAACAGAAAGGATAAAAGTAAACTGATTAATCACACAGTCTGACTTCCTGGTTCCTGGTTCAACTTTGAGCTATTGAACTTAAATCAGAATTGTGTGCACACACAATTTTCCTACATAATGAGGTGTTATTATTATTAGGTGTGCTCATTTTCATTTTAACCTGAATTAAAGTGGTTTAGATAATCTGGAAAAACTGCTGGTTTGTTTACAACCTGTGTAATTGCTCGTGTTTCTGCCGTGTTGGACTTCAAATACCAGACTTATTGTATACATACATACTGCTTCACAGCTTTCCAGATAGTGTCCTATAATATTTTAAATTGTGTCCTATAGTGTTTTGTATAGGCTACTGTCTGAGTTGATCAAATGTGGCAGAAGGGGGTGGTCTGTTGATGATGTTGTACCCGCAACTCAAAACATGCTCCTGTAGCTACGTACGTCGTGTCGCGGCATCTCCAAATGTTCAATGGTTGTGCCAGAATTGCTTTTTCTCTTCATGGTGACATGGAAATTATTCATAGAAACCCACACTAACATTTACTTGCTTTACTTATAATGCCCAACTTTCTCTCTGCACTTATTTTTCTCAAAACTCTACAAAAGCTGCAATCTGAATTCCATACTGTGTAAAATGTCACTGAGCTCAGATAAACCTTGGAGGAGGAATTGCAAACAAATATGAAATTTAAAATGGAAACCTGTATGTGCAATGAACAAGAAACAAAAGTGTGAGGATTTACTTCCCCTAGACCTTTAGGTTCTGGAGTTATTGTTGAAAATGTGAAGCTGTGTTTTATAGCTGCACTGTCTGACCTTCCTGTCTAATGTGTGTTGCCTGTGGGGGGATTTTAATTTTTTCTTACAAATTGTGTTGCCCTTGGACTTAGAATCTCTGAGTTACAGCTCATTTAGGGAAACAAGAACAAAAAGAAGAAAAAAATACAGCTCTTTGTTTTGTAGTGAGTATAAAAAGGGAGAATAGGTGGAGAAAATAAAATGCTAATAAAAATCATGCTTTTTAACCTTTGACGAAACTTCACATAAAAAGCCAGCATATATAGCTGTTTTGTTGTCGCCCCATGACTCAACAAGCAGACGCAATAAAATGGAATTTAAAGTACTCATGAGGATCACAGTGATTCAAATTATAAGTGAACTGAATACCAAAGACCACAGTACAGACATCTTAATCAGAACACTGTACTCTTGCTAAGAGACATGAGAAAACCGGTCATATTAGCCTCACAGTGATGTAGAACAGTGGTTCTCAACCTTTTCGAGTCGCGACCCCCCTGAATGATTCAGTTTTATTTATATAGCGCCATATCATAACAAAGTTATCTCAGTACTTTTTCTTATGGAGCAGGTCTAGACCGACTCTTTATGTTTACAGAGACCCAACAATTCCCACCAAGAGCAGCACTAGGCGACATTGGCAAGGAAAAACTCCCTTTTAACAGGCAGAAACCTCGAGCAGAACCAGGCTCTGGGTGGGCGGTCATCTGCCTCGACCGGTTGGGTTGAGAGAGAGGAGAGAGGTTGAGGTGATGAGGTTGCTGTTCGCCACACCCCCACCCCCATAGACATTTTACTCACAACACCCCGATGTCCGAGACTGTTCAGGGATTACTGTAATATATTTATAACACATGAAAGCTACCAAACTGGTTGTCATGTAGATGTTGGGAGGGGGAGAGCAGCAGGTTGAGCAGGGGAGCTGTCCTCTGAAGTTCTGGGTTTACTGAGAGAGGGGGAGGTAGCCATGTTCTTGATGATTTCACAGTAGAGGTGTGAATGGGGGCAGAGATGGTGGTTGGGGACCCAGACACACTGTCTGAGCACACAGGGGTGGGGGTTGTGTCAAACCTATTGAAAAATAGGTTCAGCTCATTAGCAAATTCTGGGCCCTGTACTACGAAGGCAGACTTGCTGCATGCTAGTCCTCCATTTCATTCCATTCACACCTCCTTTGTACCGGTCTGTCACATTTTGGCCTCAATTTTCTCCCCATAGATGTTCTTGGTCTCTCTGACTACGTCACCAAGCGTCTAGAACCAAATATTTCACAAAGACGTGCAGATTAATTTCGCTATATCACTTTCTGGTGTGACCATTTACACCACATAAGCAATATGCACAGACACTGCAAACACACTGAACAAAAGAAAAAAAGAAATCTTTTAAACATTTTCTCTACTCTTTATTTGGCTGCTCTTGAACTCCAAGACCTGGCATAAGCACACAATACACACCCCACTACAAGGTCTCTACCCCCTGCTCACCTGGGCAGAGGGACTGCTGGTTCCAACCCTCAGCAGATGGCTGGGTCACCGCAGCCTCAGGCGCCCCACCCCTCACACACAAGAAGCACTGGAAGAGCAAAGAAGAGGAGAGCTGTCATGATGAGGCTGATAAGCTGCAGCATGTAGGCTGCAAAGGGACTGAGGGATCAGCGAGGCATGAAAGATTTGGGAGCCACAAATCTTTCAGCTGCCTCTCAAAACTTGACGTCCTGCACAGCTGGGATAAAAGGGGCAGAAGTGGTAACAGGAACACTCATGGGTTTCTTACTCCTCCAGTGTGAGCCACAGATTATGTATGACAAGTCACAACTAAAAAGCCTGTGATCATCCTGACATCGCCTAGCACGGGACTGGTAACCCTTTCACATCATGGAGTCATTTGATTCATTGTTAATATAAAAAAGATTGGCTAATAGAACTGAAAAGATGATTAAGTCCTCATTCTCAAATGTTAGATTTCTGTTAGAGGACATGACATTCTCACAGGGAGAGCACAGAAACGATATTTTCACCCACCTGTACACGTACGAACTCATCTTTATCAACGGATCTATCACCAACCCAGTCAGTAGCTTTCAGCAGTGGAGCTCCTCACTGGGGACTGAGAGTGCTGATGTCTGGTCAGCTGTAATACACAGTACGGTACTTCCTCGTTAAAATCCGATTCAAAGTCCACCAAAGCCACAGAAAGGCTCACAATCTGATGACTTCATCATAAATAATTGGCTGCTGATTGTAAGCAGTGCTTTTATAGGCTAGTTTTGTACTGAACTGAACATAACAGCTTGGACTGTCAACATACTGAAGGTACTACCGAACTGAGGACAGTCTGAATCAGCGCTGAAAGTTCAGTCTGCTTGAACGGTGATACGTTCATTTAGTGTTGTACGCACAGAAGTGCATTGTAAAGGTGATGTGATCGCTTAGCTTAGGGAAAAGGTGAACTACATGGTCAGTGACTATGAATCTTGAAACTAAACTGAACAAAGTGATTTGGATCAGCAAAGAGATTTATCCAGTGATTGCACATCCACAGTTACAGTGTATTGAGGAACTGCTAGTAGTTGTTAGTGTTGTTTAAGGTACCGGAGTGATATGACTTGTTTTAGATGAAGACGTTCCTGTTTGTGCCTGATTTCCACTCCCACACTTAATCACTTTTTTGCATATCAGTACGCAATGACGCAAAATGATGACGCAAAAATAATTAATGTGCCTTTGATGAACATTTTGCAGAATGCTGTGTTGACTGCAAAAACACATCACACAGTGAAATTGGCAAACAACCTTAGAAGACAATTTTTTATTATTTATTCCGTCTCTCACCTTAGTTTCCTTTTCACCATTTTTGGAGATTGCTAGAGAAATATATAAATATATATGCAAAGTCTGAAGTATACACATGCACATTCGGTTTTTATAAATCTCAGTTTATCTCCAGGAAAGAGTATATGTGTGTTTTTTCGTGGGTAAAAAGGTGGATGGCAAAGTTGCAGGTGCTCCAAGGTGCATTGCAACAGTGGCTGTGTGTTGTCATGTGATAAATGTAATACATTTAGGCCAAAAAAAGGCCACAGGTGTTGCCCACAGCTAACTCGCGGACTCCGTGGCAATATTATACTTGCTGTTTACATCACCTGATGGGAACTGTAGTGCCAAAACTCATTCATACCAAATGGGGAAAAAGACAAACAGGAGTGATCAAATCCATGAAAATTAGCATTTTTCCTTTTAGACTATGGCTACATTTTTTTAATAAGGCATAGAATGCTCCATCACATGGTTCTTTTATTGTTTTACACTGACATTCTCCTCTATCAATACATACATAAACCTGTGGACATACAGGAAAAACACCCATATTTCTCTATGGAGCCACTCACTTATCAAATGATGGCATTTCTAAGTAGCCTAACTTATACTGAAAATTATATGGCATGTATAGATACTACACCATAAACCTGTAAATAAATATAATGAAAACTGAGCAAAAGCTACCAAGGGTTCAAAGGGTTAAAGTGCTATTTTGCAGTTATGTAACACACAGTGAGCTATGGCTGAAATATGTTCAAGTAGGAAACAAACATGAGCACATGAGACATGGGTGTTGCGTTCAAAAGAGCGTTCAGCATGATGACCTTCGGACTGCAAAGCACTGTGGAATTCTACGGTTCACATTGCTTGCCCCTTTGTTTGTCTCGAGCAAATGCTGACATGATTGGTGTTAGATCAAATCTTGCTAGGCTAAAGGAAAATGAATTATGTGGGTGAGGGGGGGGGGGATCACAGATCACAAAAATGAGTTAAGACAAGCAGAGCCACATATCATAGCAACTATTGCTTTGTTATGGCCAGCAGGCTGCTCAGAATTCTGACTTGATCTACTGGAGATGACACCTGATATTTGCGGTGCAGCTTGTGCTTCCTCCATCATGTTTATAAGCTGCTGCCCACGGGGTTATCCCAGAAGGCCGTGCATGCTAGCTGTCACTGCAGGGCCCGCTGTTTAAACAAGCTCACAGGATGTGATGTCAGAGGCACAAACTCTCTGCAGGAAGAGATGGAATTGATAGCCGACCCCTGCCTGCCTGTATAAATGACTCTGATTACTCTTGGTGAAAACTCAGCCAGAGCTTATTACATACAGTTGTTTTTAAGCTGCTGTTGTTTTCTCTCCATTTTTTTATCAGTCATTACGTTCCCCTCTTGCTGTGTCAACGCGCCCATTTGATTCCACCCAGCTGATCCTTGTTTTGGTGTATAATAATTTACTTTCCTTTGAAAGTTCAGAACTGGGTGAGAAAAGTACAACAGCGCGGCTTATTCACAGGGTGCAAATCAAATACTAATTTGCTGTGTGAATTCAGCCTCAGTGGGATGTGTTTTGCCTCTAAAAACCACACTAATGCACAGACTTCTGTTGGTGACAGCAGGAGAGGCAGCAGCAGCAAACCCACGTAACAGCTCTCGTTTACGAGCTGTTATATCTTCCCGTTCGGCTGAAACTGTGAAAATTTAAAGACTTCCTTTAACATGAAGCCTGAGCAGTAAATATGGTTGATGCCGGGGTAAAGTCAGAGGTTTCTCGCCATAATAAGATTTGTTCCTGCGGATTTGTGGCTCTTACAATTCCTCCTCACAGGTTCTTCTCTCGTCCGTTTGATCACCTAACACGAGATTATGTTATGGCTCAGGATTAGTTTCCGAGGGAGCGGCCTGGCATCCTAGGTGTGTCTCTCTGCACCCTAAGAGGCTTATGGGAGAAATATGTGCTGGCTAATAGCTTTATATTTTTCAGGCTTTTTTTTTTTTTGAAGAGAGAATCAGATTTCTCTTCCCCCTCTCTCCCTAAAAAGTTTGTCACATAGACACTGATTTGTCATAGACACTGCAAATCCAGTTTTACTGTGTAATACGTATGAACATGGCGGCAAAGCTTTGACTTTAAGTCTGAGTACACCACAGGAGAGGGGCTTTGCAACAACGCAGGCCTGTCAAATGGGTAGTTGGAGTATTCTCATGCAAGCAGAGCAGGGTAAGAAGCTACAGGGTTGAGATCTCTAGCAGAAGGAAATATTGAATCTCTGGTCAACTGCAGAGGGATTTGTGCATCTAAATTGTTTTTAAGCAACGGCCCAACTACCCCATGTCCCTGCAGCACCCCAACAAAATAGGTACAGTACATGGCCAAAAGTAAAAGTAAAACTGTCCTTGCTCATGGTGGGAAATGTTGGGTCTCTGTAAATATAAAGAGTCGGTCTAGACCTGCTCTATATGAAAAAGTGCCCTGAGATAACTTTGTTATGATATGGCGCTATATAAATAAAACTGAATTGAATTGAATTAAAAGGACACCTGAATATCACAAATATATGTGACAGTCAAACGTCATTTTTAAGCAACGGGCATTAACCTGCTGCTGTAACAGCCTCCAGTTTTAACTCCAGTCAGATACGGTCAGAATCGGATATTTCCCACTGCTGCTTCCAGTCTTTATGCTAAGCTAGGCTAACCCCCAGCTGTGCCTAATAACAGACATGAGACTGATATAGATTTTTCATCTCAGAAAGCAAATAAGCATATTTCCCAAAATTTTCAAATATTCCTTTAAATAAGTATTCCGTCAGTTTATCATTGCACCCCTATAACATTGTCGGACTCACAATGGACCGTTAAGAAAAAACAAAGGATCGAAATCGATGCAGCAGAACCAGAGATATCTTTTTTACTTTTTTATTCCACACATTTTTCTTCCTCGTCAAAACCTGCCGTCTACATTACCCACAACACAACTCGACAGCCGACAGTTTGGTCGGAGATTCAGGTGTGTTATGCTAGTAGCAGCTAACGTAGCTTCTAGCCTCAAGCAGAGATGAGCAGCGGGCTACAGAGATCTGGTAAGCTCACTTCTCTCTAACTCCACACCAACAGATTTTTTTTTTTTTTTTTTTTTCAAACTTTTAGTCTTCAGCCCCAACCAACGCTGACTCAAGTGACATCACTTGAGGACATTTGTCAGACTTCACACAGCTTCTTCTGCTGACACTGAAGGCTTTATACTACTTTTTACACATATGGAGTAGTACTCCCGAACGCCTAGAAACATACTGTGATGTGTACAAGAGCACAGGTGAATTACTTTGTAACATGTACTGTGTAGTTATACTGTTCACCTCAGTCATCACTGAGACAGAGAAGAAAATGATTGCTACTCAGATAAATTGTAAAATACTTTCTCATAGTATTATAATCTCTTCTGCAGCCTTTTGGCATCTCACCACTACCTGCAGCAGGCTGCTCATTTTTCATTTTTCATTTACACCCCCCCTCCTTCTCCTCCCCCACCGTCTCCCACCCTCACTTCAGTCTCACCATCCCTCTTCTCTCCCGCCTCCCTCTATTTCTGCAACCTGCCAGCCAGCGAGCCTGCCTCGTCAGCAGAATCAACAAAGGCGGGGCCATTTTGCAGTAGGTCCCATGCATTGCTAATCAGCCTCTGATTCAGCACAGATAGGATTAGGCAGCAGGTACACGGAGCCCTGTATTGTAGAAGTGTAAATCAAGGCCCCCCCGTCTAAAGCACTGCAAATTACCGGCAAAGCGGCCTGTCTGGTGAACCCCAGAGAGCAGGGTTATACTGTAGTACCTCGACATCTTCTGAACTCACAGTAATATTTGCTCAGGAAAAACTGTGAAAGCGCACACGAGCACAGCAGCACTCGGCACTTGCAGTCGATGTTTAGTCAATAGAAGCTCATAACGGTGGACAGTTATGAGCCTATGAAATATACAATGGCCACTCTCTCCGTTCTTAAAGGCATGTTGGGAGAATGCAGTTATAAATAGGCACATATACAGGCGTTGTGTCACAGCAGGTTTATAACCAGCCGAGGATGCCAGTGGGCTTTTGTTCCTGTTGCTTTTTCCGTGTACACTAACCGTCGTGACATTTACCCTACACAGAAAAACAATGGAGAGAACACCCCCGCCGCCCTCACCGAGCACCACCACCACCTTCAGGTAACGCTTCTATCCTCACTCAAACTCAAATGTCAGCCATGCTCTCTCCTTCTGTCTGTCTGCCTGCCTTTGCCTTTGCCAGGCCTTGATGACTGGGATCTGGGATTCCCACCATGACACTGATGCAATGAACTGGATTCCTCTAGTCTCTGCCATTAGGCTAACATTTACTTGATGTCCGATAAACCTAGGTAGGATCTTATTTAACAATGGACCTCCTTTATCAGTTTAAAACACAAAAAGCCGTGATCTCCTGTCATTGCTAATTGAGATGCCCTCTAAAGAAACATTTAAAGCTGCCCAAGTCAATATTTTTATATTACCAGTGAATCAAATTACTACGTGTAATGTGAAAGGGCTCACTTTTCCCCAACCCACCCTGAACTTTCACCCACCTCAATGATCTATAACATTTTAGACTCTTTTAGCTCATTGGTTTGGTCTCAGTGCTTTGATTTCCAGCCTAAAAGCTCTGATAAATCCACCGCGCTCTACCTGCTCAGCAGCAAGCAGCAGACAGACACAGTTAGAGACTAGCTGGTGAACACAGCGGAGCATTTAGCAGCTAAAGAGACGGATATTTCCCTCAGGAGCTGGTGGAGACCAAAAACAGAGCTAAAAGAGAGTTAATATTAGACCTACCATCACATGGACATATACAGTACATGACTCCAAATGAATGTTAATGTTGCTCATTGCAGCTAACATGTTAGCCATAATAACTTTATAAAGCAAAAATATGTCAGGGCTGTGTGTCCATCTGCTTGCTGTGGAGTTCTTCTGCCCCCAAGTGACCACACAAAACAACTGATCACATGGACAACAACACAACATTGGAACAAACTGACAAATACCCATATAATTAACTTACAAAAAGGATTTTGTTTTGTGATATTACTTGACTGTTTTCCCTGCTTTCTTTTGACACTATACATTGCCTGTGGTTCCAGAGAGCTGGATAAATTGAGGCTATGCGAAGATTCTAACCAACTAGACGCTGCCTCATCTGGGTTTGTCCAGAAAGGCTTGTACAGTTTCAGTACAGTTTTCACTGCATATACATTAAAACCAAAAACTACACAGGTTATACTTTGTTTCAGTGCAGCCATGTCCACACTGCACAAAGTGCTCTGAGTGACTTTTGTGATATATCAGACTAACATCTGTGTTGGTTTGCTAAAATCAGCTGTAACATCGCAACAGGGTTTAATAGGGTAAACACAATATGCTTAGCCACCTTAGTCGGTCGTTTTTACAGCTTTTTGAATGCTGATATTAGCCAGACCTCAATTTAACATGAATCATACAGCCTTAGATTTCTAGGTCTACTGCTCAGTGCATAGTACCACATATATAACATAAATGAATATACTCTAACGATTGGTCCACAATTGAAGAATTTAATGTATTTTTATGCAATATGTTTTTGCGTATTATTGTCAGTATTCTGCGCAAAAAAATTAAAAATGAAGGCTAAAAGTCATTTGTTGAATTCAACACCATGTGGAAAAAGTAGAAGCACCACACTTGTACAGCTTAGCAAGCATGGGTTTTTGTATTATTTTGGTCAGAGGTGGGGGTGCAGTGCAGTGTTCCAGAGACCAAATCAGCGAGTCAATGTACAGGAAACAGAAATTCTCCAGTGTCAGAAAAAACTGTACCCTCTGGATGCAGCTTGCGTAAAAATTGCACTGCTCTGTATCAGCCAAAAATCTGTCAAATGATCTTATCACTTGCAATCAGTTGAACAGCAGCACACACTGTAGATATCACACACATACTGCTGGAATCATCCATCTAATTTAGACACACAGTTCTTCAGTATCATAAGTAATGTAGTCGACAGTGACATGTAGTCCATGGTTATTATGAAGAACTGCTTTATTGTTGGAGAAGAATTACACGACATGGGTTGGCTGTGAATTTTTTATCCTAAAAATGTAATAATAATAGAACGAAAATTAATCATGCCTGCATTTCTAATGTTCATGAATCATCTCGTATATGACCCAAATCATAGTGTGGATATAAGATCAAACTGGATTTCTCACATCTACACAGAGGAACATAGTGTGCGTGATGTGTGTCTCTGGAGGAGGAAGTGCAAGAAGTGACGCAAACAGAAGAACATTAGAGTGAGAAGTTCGGTCTAATTATGGAAAAGGAGCACTGCACAAGATCAAATGTTTTATAGTAGGGAGTTGTGTCACATGTTCTGCAGGTTTTATTGTTTTGAATAACGGTTACATAAATACTCCTTTCTTTTTAGTGCCCCCTAAATCAACTGAAATACTAGTCTGTACTGGTCCTGGTATAGAACATGGCATGTTTGGTCTGATACAGAACAAGCCTAAAAAAATTGAAGGACAAGCAACAACAGCCTCAGGTTCAATGGATTTGAATTTCTGACAGACTATCTCCAATATTTAATTAGACGATCAACAGGAAATGAATAGGCAACACTTAATTGCGTAAATGTTTTAAGCAAAAATGCTAAAGATTCATTGGTTCCAGCTTCTCAAATGTGAACACTTTCAAGTCCTCCAACCTAAATGACAGAATAGGTTGTTTGCCAGTGACTCCCAAAACTACATTTATAGGTGTACCGGACCTTCGTCATCATGGTAACAATAATAAACACGTGGTTAACATTGTGAAATGGTCACAGTTTGGTTTAGGCACCAAAACTACTTTAGGAAAAAATCATGGTTTGGGTTAAAATAAGTCAATGTTGACTTTTGGTTTCACACGAGACACGAACAGCAGTCTCCTGGGTCAAAGTCCAGTGACGTTTGACCCATCCATCCACCTCAACTTCCTCCCAACACAGACTTTGGTGCTCTTTATAGGTTGCTGCATATTGATAAACGTAAATATGGGTTGCAATAAGCTGCTTGCACAGACGACCTATACGGGTGTATTTTTGGGGAGGACAGTCTTGAATATTTGCTGATTGTCTTTGTCCTCGATGATAGCAAACAGACTATCTTTGGGGTTTTGGACTGTTGGTCAGACAAAACAAGACATATGATAATGTTATGTTGGGGTCTGGGAAATGCTGAAATTGTTCACAATTTTCTGACAATTTATAGACCAAACAATTAATCATGTAATTGAGATTAACCGATAGTGTTGCAGACCTAATTTGAATAAATGCACAGTCCCTATCTCAAAGCCCAACACACACACACAAATGGCTCCGGTCTGTGTCACACACCTTTTCAAGAACGTGTAAGATGGACCTTTGTTGTGCGCCCAGCTAATGTGGAGCACAGTTCACTGATCAGTGTGACCAACGCAAAGTATCACTTTCAGCTTTTCACAGTCTGTGTACTTCAGTGAGCAGGCACCATTCACTCCTGCATCTTCCACTGTGAGGAGTGAAAAGCTCAGCAGTGGCCATTCTAAAGATGTCTGAAGGACTGACCAACAGGTCAATGATTTTCTAACACGGCCTCGTTGACGTCGTGTTGCGAGAGCATGGATCCAAAAAGTAGGTCACTATTTCCTCGACGCTCCGCTCTGCACGTCGCTCCAACTCGTAAACATCATCCTCCCACGAAAGCCGCAGCCGTCCCTGTGTACGATATGACTAAAGCATCTCAGATCAAGTGAAGGATGACAAAAGGCAGGGAAAAAAGGAGGATGTTTCATTCCAACATATCAAGGGAGTTGCTTTGTTTACCTGTGTGGGCTTATTACTTCATGGTAGATAAACACCAGGCCCAATAAAGCACGCTGGAAAGTTGTGCTTTATTCTCGGCTAGCAGAATCCTCCTCACTGTCTTTTGAAATGTGTAATTAATGCATGCAGAGTTTGTGTATGTTTATTTATCTGTTTTTCTGCATTGTGTATTAGTTTTTATTCCCCCTGAGTTCTCTGGAGGTTTGAATAATTGAAGTGATTTGTATTCTCTTAAAGGAGGTAAAAGAAGGGCCCGGGGGAATGGCTAAGATTGAAAATACACAGAGCCTGAAGTTTATCTCCATCCTCCTCCTTAAACACCCCTTTAACTGTTTAAATATCTCTTATGAGCTTGTAATATAGAGGGAAACAGAGGGGAGAGAGTAAAGGATTGTAACTGACATGTTTTTCAGGAGCCCGGATGATAAAAAGGAATAATAAACATTAGTTTTAAAAATAAATATACACTTTTTCCTTGAACCCTAAATATAGACTCTGCTTTTTTTTTTTTGATGTAGTAAGCTGTATATCGTCGACTGCCTGCAAGCCTCTCCCAGAACAGAAGGTAAAATGTTGGCAGAGACAGTATTATTCAAATGTTGCACGGAGCCTCTGCAGCGTTTTGAAAGGTTAAACAGCACTTTAAACGTAGGCTGTCCAAATGTTAAAAGCACAAAAACATTGCTTGTTGCAGCGTGCAACAAGAAAAGCACAAAAACAGATGAGCGCCCACACAAACAGGCTCTCAGGCGAGAGCTGGGAGTTAACACAGTGATGGTCACCATAATGCGTTACAGCCTCTGACAAAGGTAATCACATTACACCTCCCGTTAAGAAGACACGCGGCCATTTAGTGGAGAAGTCAGACATGTCTGGAGTACAGAGCATAATTTTATACAACTTTAAACAACAGCTGCTTAACCCTTAAATGCATACCTAGGGTCTTTAGCGGAATGCTTTTCTAGAGACCTGAGGTATGTAAGAGTGTTTTCCTGTTTGGCCTCATGATGGTACTGTTGCCTTGCTGTTACTCTGAATAAATACGGACCCAATAAAGAATAAGTTTGTATATATTAGCTTCCTGTCACAGTAACATGATGCTGCAAGCACCTGGGTGTGGGGTTTAGTGCAGAGCAGCAGTTTCGTTCATATTGGAGGGTTTTGATGACAGCAGCTCTGGAAATGAAGATGTACCTGAGGCTGCTGATGATGAGGAATTTGTTTTTGTGCCATTTATGAATCAGATATTTTAAAAACAGAACTGGAGCATGGGAATGACAAAGCTAGCTCAGACGAGCTCTTAATGGGACAAAGGTCAACGTCCAAGTAGCGTTCCTAAGAGAAGTTAGGACTGATGAGGGAACCTTATATATAGTTACCTCAACTGCCTCGACCTTGCTGCTATAAATGTGCAAGTGGTTTTATGCCCAACCTGGGAAGCCAGAAGATCCTTCATGCATTGCACTTGGCCCTCAGCTGTTGTGGCCACAGCTTGAGAAAAAGGAAAGAGGTGCAACAACTTCCAAAAGTTGATGGATGCTCTAAAAGTCTTTAGAACAGAACCGCTTCAGCTGAGGAGCTCCCACAAAAATGCTAGAGATGCCACATCTGTCCATACACCCTCGGCCGCAAAACAGTGGAGCGGTGTGCGCACAACCGTGTTGCAATGACGACAAGCAGGTGACTGTGATTAGTGATTACCATGCTGACTAATTTGGTAGGTGCCAGCCTAAGAGAAGTTACAGTGACCTAATAACTAGTATAAACCTGAAATCTAACAGACTACTCTGACATATATTAATAAATTAAAAATAATAATAATTTCTGACATCTATTTTATTAATTATTTATTTAATTATTTAATTTAGTTTACAAGCAATATGATTTTAATATATGGCTTAATCTGTGTTATATAAGTAGCGGGTCGCTAGAGACCCGAGGTATGTAGGAGTGTTTAAAGAGTACAATATTTGCATTTTGACTCTTGATTAAAGCCAATTTCATACAGACAATTTCTGTTTGCAAGGTGGTTAATTTGCCCTGACCAATCAGTAGCGTTCACCCTGCTGACATCAGTTTCATTCGACACAGATGTTGCAGTTCAAGCAAGTCACCAAAGTAACTTGAGCTTCCTCCTCCTGCTGCGGAGGCTGCAGAGATACAGCGTGGAGATCCCAAGAACTACGATCCAGGCGTGTAATCGCTGCAGAGGATGAGGGGTCAGGGGTCAGGGGTCACCCCCCTCCCAGCTGTATTAATCACAGATCCCTCCAAAAGCTGATAGAAAGCAGGTGTGTAGTAAACTCACTGAGTGTACTGATGACTCAGCTTTAAATAACATACTGTACAGGTGTGTTCACTTAATGTAACAAGCATCTCCACAGCAACCACATCTCCAGGTGGGAGCAAACATGAAAAACCAAATTAAAAAAAAATGCTGGCGTATTATAGTGACTGTATTTGTAGCCGACATGACAAATAATGGCATTGTTGTTTTGTTTTAAACTGCAGATTAACATCATAGTCAGCAGACATTTCTTTGTATTATGTCAAAACAATTCCATGCTATTCAGTGCTATTAATAAAAATAAATACCACTTGGTTTAGCCCATGCTAATTAGATAATTATTGTGGAAATGTATACAGATTTCATACAGTACTATGCTTAGAAGCTGCATACTTTGCTTATGTCTAAGGCCAGATATGATGTCACATATAAAAGGTAGTACTAACTAGTATATACAAAATACACTGTATATAGTATAAGTATAAAAACAAACAGAAGTGGTGACAGTGGTCCAACATGAACTGAAACCACTGACTTACTTCTGAGAATGTGAACACAGCTCTCACTCTAATTATACAAGGACTGGATGGCTTTCCTTAAGGCACCAATGAGAAGATGACATATGGCCCAGGAAGCACAGTGGTTTATGATACTATGAGACATGATTTAGCAACTCTTTAAAGTTACCCATGTCTCATTAGAATAAATAATGGAGTTGTGTTTTTTCACACATCTAATTTTAAGGTCAGTCTGAAAATGTCCTTAGATGCCGCTGATGTTGGGCGATAAGGTCTGGCTCGCAGTCTGTGTGTTGAGTAACAAAACGTGTTGGATGGGGTTGAGGTCAGGGCTCTGTGCAGTCCAGTCAAGTTCTTCCACACCAAACTGGGAAAACCATTTCTTTACAGAGCTGGCTTTGTGTACAAGGATACTGTCATGTTGAAACAAGAAAGGGACAAACACAAACTGTTGACACAAAGTTGGAAGAACACTATTGTCTAACATATCATTGTATGCTGGGGCATTAAGAGTTCCCCTAAATAAAGTGAAACCTGCGAGCTAGTTCAGGTGGCCAACTCGAGTCTGCTGCTACACATGGCATACTGTTCTCAATGCAACATATAACACAGCCTTATCATTATAGCTGTGTACTTAAGGCATCAGTGCTCTACTCACTCTTTTGCTGACATGCCTGCTGCCACAGCCCTCACCTGAAATTTATGCTGACACTTGCTGCTGCTGCTATTCAGGATTTAAAAGCCCCACCTCCACCCCAGCGCCCACCTGTAGGCTCTGAGTCTACGTTCTCCTTTCAATAAAGTTCTCCACCTCCACCACTCCCTGCTGTGCTGAGTGTAGTGCTTCCTTGTAAGGAGTGACAAGGTCAGAGCCTAGATTCCACATATCAACGCTGTACATGTTCTACATTCTAATAAAAATCTATTCGACTTGCGAGGCAGCTGAATTCACAAGATCGCAAGATCACAAGATCACGCAAAAATCCATCTTGCCAGGCTTCAAGTTATGCGTTTGTGGCCGAACCACAGTGGTTTGGACCATTCAGCAGCCTGTGAAGAACTACTGGCAGCTACGGGCGTGGTTTAGGTGTGACGACTGCGACTCATTCAAAAGCAATAATGGCGGCTCCTAAAGAGGTTAGCGTAGATGCTGCTATAGCATCAGTTCTGTCAGAACTGGAGAGGATTTCTTCATTGAAAGAAGAGCAAAGAACGGCACTGAAGGCTTTTCTCCATGGAAAAGATCTTTTCGCTCTCCTCCCGACTGGCTTCGACTCTCCTACTACGTCATATGGTTTGTTGATCTGATTGGTTGAAGTTGGCCCGTGGTAGACGTGATAGACAGATGGTTCAACTAATCGCTTGCCAAGTATTTTTTGAAAGTGCCTGCCCTTTTCCAAACAGTTTCCAAGGACGACTTCTCAGATAGTTCTGTGTAACAAACCATCTGGCGTGTCAGGTTATTCTACTTGAGTTGGCTGACTAAATTGGAACAAAGCCGTAGCCCAAAAACAGCCCCAGACTAAAAGTACATAAAAGTATGTACAAGGGTTTCCACATACTTTTGGCTATACAGTATCGAGCTTACATGATTGTCGTGCAAGCTGTAAAATGTATAATAATGTAAAATACATTGTATGTTGATGATGAGGTGAAAAACTGCCAGTGCTTTGAGAACACAATACAAATGCTACATGAATGCGAGGCAAACATAAAGGGGAGGCCAGAGCATTGTGACAATAAAGCATCTCCCATTGATTTCAAACGCAACATTCCTTCCATGGCTGAGGAGCGATGGCCGCCGTGCAGCTTGGCTCTGACCCTGCATACTTGGCACCGATATTCATCACAGAGGTGGCTGCCTTCATCTGCTCTTCTCCTCTGTGAAGCTGATGTAGCACATTGTGGTGAGAATAAAAGCCAGAACTACTGCCACCGCTGGGACCATTGGGATGAGTTAGACCGTTCCTTGTGTGCCCCCCCCATGGATAATCCTACCCACAATTCATAGCCTAACGGGACACATGAAAATGTTACAGCGCCATGATTTCTACAGTCTCTGGCAGCTGCTGCTTCTCTTTTTTTAGATCCTGTCTCGCCCATGTCAACTGCCAAGGCCTCAATCAGGACAAAAAACGTGTGTGTGTGTGTGTGTGTGTGAAGGGCTTGGCTGTGGAATATTTAGCCAGCACGCGGGTGGTAATGTGGTACCAGGGCAGAAGTACCTTTTACCACAGTGATTTGGATTGGAAACATCAGTTTAATGTTGGAGATGATTATTATGTGCACACACACACGCACTTTCAAACAAATGGAATGACACGCACACACGCACACATGCCTGAATGATAGTTTTACCTGCAGTGCAGCTTTTATTGAGCAAGGTGGTTTCAGTCAACCTGATTTCTATTGATGAGCACTCTATCTCAGAGAGGAATAAACAGACACCACAGATGGTGTTGACTAACTCTGCTGCTGATGATGGTGTGTATTTCTGTGTGTATGTGCACACACTCATGAGCCCTGATCTGCAGTGATACAGTGTTGTTGCTGCTTTCATCGCAGAGCCATCACAGTAAACAGGACAAATTGGACCTTCACATTTCACAGACTTTCACATTTCAGCTGCGTTTGATTTGCTTCACAGTGTTAGGTTTTTCAATGCCACTGCTCCCAGCACCAGGGAAGCGACAGGCACCTGGCACCGCTTATGGAATCTCTAAATGTATTTACATTCTGTGTTCTATTGTGTCGGACCCCAACAGGTTCCGCAGCGCCTGCAGGTCTCATGAGGCCCTTTAGTTACAGTAAAATATGAAAGGTGTGAGAATTCATAAAGCTTCATGTTTGCCAGAACTACATAGATCCGTTTGGATTGTATGTGCCCTTTAAAAAATCGATTATTTATCTATTATATCTATTATAAATTAATATCTATTAAATTAAAAATTTTTATCATACAACTTCTGGACTTTCCAAATGATTGGACTGAATGGATCAAATTTGTTTGTGACACTCAGAAAAAAAGATTCACCGTTTTACAGCCGCTTCTTTTCCAATGATTGTGTATGAGAAAAATCTATTTTGGGGCCAGTCATACTGATACTCCTGGAAGTGGCAATACCTAGTGCGGACACAATGCTAAAAATCATCCCACAGCCCAGAGGGGCCACAGAGGGCCACACAGACACCAAGAGAGAGTTACTTGGAAAGATAGTACACTGATTTTTTTTTAACACCGAATTTAGGTCCAATCTGTGGTTGTGTATCGATGTAGTTGTATCTCTGACTCTTGTATTGTTTGTCTGATATTTATCAATTTATCTTTACACCGCTAGTCACTAGCCCATATTATACCGCCTCTTCAAGGCGGGAATGTTGCGCCATTATTCCGCCTCGCTGTCTCTGTTAAAACATACAAACACGGAATGGGGGGGGCATTGTTGTTCCGCCATTAAGCCGGCAGCGGAGGTAGTGACAGAGCTGAATCGACGTCTGTGTAAAATGGGGGAGCCGGCAGGATGGGACATTTTGATTATGTGTCATGTGTGAGACCCACCACCGGGGGATTTAAAAAGCAGCTAGCAGCAGTTAGCAGCTTAGTCTGCGAATTAGGGAGACAACGAGGTCCGGGAGCTCCTTACCCCGGACCTTAGGACAGGATCGACGACGCGTATGTTATACATCACACTAGACACTGTTGTGTTACACGTCACGCCTCTTTTGCCGGCGTTGTTTGGTTCAGTGTGAAGCAAAACCAGCATAATGATGGGTCTTCTTTACGGCAGTATTATATAACGGTTCAAAAAGGGCTGCCGATTAGTCACAACAAAATAACCCCTCTTCAAAACAATCTGAATAATGAAATGAAACCAAAATTTTGTCTAATTATCAGGCTAGTATTGATACCCACTGTCCCCAGAGGATGAATTTGCATGGTTTTGTTGATATCCAGGTGCAGGTGCAAAAGCAGCATAATGAGAAAAGGAATCAGTACATTTTTGGGAGCTCGCACTATTCAGTGTGCAGACTACATCTCCTTTTCCTTTAATGACCCCCTGACCTTTCCTCTTAGCACTTTCAGGTCAAATTTCCACTGATACGCGACAAACATTAAACAGACGGACACCCATGAAATTTGCAGAGCCAATTTTCGGAGCAATTTAGCTGGTGCTTTTAGAGCGAACAGAACAACAGTTCAGTATCTGCTGGAGAGAAACAAGGAACAAAAAAAGAATTTAACATGAAACATTTATTTCCTGTCAAGTACTTCAAGTACAATCCACAGATATTTGATCTGATCTGCACTGTACATGTACTACATGAAAAAGAGGCTCTGTCAGAGGCCAAGAGAGAAACAGAGTGAGAAATGAGGAATTAATTTTCAAGGCACCAAATCATTAGCAGCAGGCTGTTCTTCATGAATTAATAAACACGACAACGTGTTGCTGTTTGAATTCAATTACAAACTAGGTCAATAGTGCATCCCAAATAATTAGACCTGCACATTAATAGATTATTTAATATTTCAGTGTATCATAATCAAGAGCACTTTGGCATGTCAGACAGAGGTTGATAGATCTGAAGAGGAAAATGTCTCAACCTTTATTTACACTTGGAAGGTGTATTATTGATAATGATAATGTATTAAATGTTAGATCGAATTATAAAAAAATGTTCTGGTATAATATTATATAATTACACTACCAGCAACTATAACAAGGGCACATTGCTTTATTTATTTAATTTTAAATTACAGAATTCAATTATTGTTGTGATGTTTCCATTATCTGTCGGTATTACAGATTCAGTTAAGGGTTTTTCTGAAAAGGGGGATGTGGTGGTGGGGTGTGGTTGAGAGAGCTCAGCTGCAGAGGAGAGGGAAGGGGGGAGTGGCGTAGTGTGTCAGTGAGTGCACACCGGGGAGCAGGTGACAACAATCAAGTAATTAAACATCCTGTGCTTATAGTAGCGTTGCCTGCAGAGGAGGAACACACGGTGAAGATGGGAACCAGAGGAGGCGAGCGACAGAGAGACTGGCTGAGAGAAGTGCACACAGAGAGCTGACGCAGGTCCGCGGGAGAGGTGTCAGCAGCAGTGAACGTACCTGTCGTGAGCAATAAATACCTAGTTCCCACACTAACACCAAAGGCTCTGCGTGTGATTTTCTCAGTTTCAGAACCCAGTGGCACTTACCGTGCTACACTGGCACCCAGCGTCTGAAGGGTGAGGCACGCCATATCCACCCGTAGTTGTCCTCGGCAGAATGCAAGGCAAGTTGGCAGCCATGCACCAGGAGCAGTCGGGGGCACACCGCCGGCACTCGGACCTGTTGCAGGCTCAGGTAGAGCGGCAGACCACGGTGCTGGAGCACCTCTTGGCCGGGGCAGGTTGGCCAGGGAGGGCACCGCAGCTGCCCAACTTCGCCATGCCACAAGATGGCTGCCCACGATGACCCTCAGTCTTTCTTGGACATGTTTGAAGTGACGGCGGGGTCCTGTGGGTGGCCTGTGGTGGAGCGGGTGCTGCAGCTCCTCCCCTTGCTGTCGGGGGAGGCCCAGACAGCGGCGCTCAGGTTACCAGCGGCTGACTGGGGCAGCTACTGCGCGATCCGGAGGGTCGTCCTGGATCGGCTGGGCCAGTCACTGGAAGAGTGCCGGCGCCGTTTTCGGGCCGCCCGGCTGGGGCCCGTGGACCGGCCCTTTCTGTTCGCCCAGCAGTTGCGGGACGCGGCGGTGCGGTGGTTGAGGCCCAGATCGGCGGTGGGGGAGCAGCGGATTGTGGAGGCCATGGTCCGGCGGGCACTCGGCTCCAGTAACACATTTTTTAATTGTATTAGTGCACACAAAAACTGCCTCAAAAACCATCAAACCAAAATAGTTAAAAACAGCCATGTGTCTTCAGTTTCAAGATTTAGTCAATTGAACTTCCATAATGAAGGCTACATGAATAAATACTCATATACATATTATGAACTGACCTGACACTTCGGGCCAGTCACCTGGCCAGGCCACCAGTCAGATGGTTCTGTTCAGGTTTAGGATAGGTTAGTTAAAGGATGAGGCTGGCTATATTCTATATTTTCCTTGTTGTCGACAAATCCCATCAAAAAATCTAAACCAACAATGTGTTAGTCCGTCTCTCAGTACTTTCTGACTTCCCTACCCTGTCTCTCAGCTCTTTACAAACACCTCACAAATATATAGTTTTATTTTTTTTAAAGGCTCAGAAATTTCCTAAAACAGCTGGTCACTGTAGTTTTGAGCAAACGTTGCTCAGGAAGAAAATGCATTTGTTGGGGACTATTTTCAATGGCTGATAAATCCACATTTGGTTCTCTAGTAAGCATTTGGGGCAACAGGACAGTGTATGTGGGTTTGAGTCCAAATAAACTACAGTGTGTGTGTTCATGGTCAGTAACAGTGCAACAGTGTGGCTCATTGATGTATTTTAATAGTTTTTGGACAACAGTGGAGTTTTTGGACAACAATGGAGCTCTATGGCACAGAGGAAGAAGATATATCAGGCTTTGGATACACACACAATACGTGTTCATTTCTGTCATTCATTTCTGGTTTTGGCCCTCATGGGGTTAGTTGCCAATAAGAAAATTCACCAGACTTATCCTTTAAGGAAACCTTGACAGCCTTCACTCAGGGAAAACTGTCTCAGACTTCTGCTGCTACCATTAAAAGTGGTTGAAGTGATGCTATTATCTCCTTTTCAGGGTTACGACAGCAGCAGCAGGACACCAAGCAGATTCACTGACTGTACAAGTAGGAGGACACGTCCCTCTTGTCTTTAGTATCAATGGCACCCTGGCTTCAGCTCAAAAGTCTCAGTTGACTGAAAAACAAATTATTTGTCAGACTGAGAGAGAAAACAGTGAGAGTGACATTGAAAGTGAGACAGGGAAAACAGGAACAACAAGAAGGTAATAATGAAATCAACCACACACATCAGGCTGGTTATTATGACTAGCTGACCTCTGAACGACCTCAGCTCGGGGATTACTGTGTGTGTGTGTGTGTATACGTGTGCACGTTTCATTGTGTGTTTATAGTTAGCTCAGTAAGAATGCCAACTAAATAAGGCTCAGTAAAACGGCATGGCAAGTGCACATTTACCTGCTCTGCTTTGATAAATGCCACGACTAGCTGCGGAAAATTGGCTGCAAAGGACAGGGTGACTAATTCCCTTGCAAAATGTTGTAAGGGCTTTTGTACGTCTGTCCATGCATGTTTATGCTTGTGTGTGTGTGTGCATGAAGGACTTACAGGTTGTTTGAATGAAAATGAGAACTGTTCAATAATACATAAGGCTGTCTGCAGAACGCTATTACCAAAGAATATGTTTTATGAAAGCCCCCGTAAATGGTGGCGCTGGATATTTCCACGCTGCCATATATTTTACAGATTTGACAAATTGCGGACAGGAGTCGATATTGCATTTGGGTTTCACGCTTGGCTGCTTAATGTATTCCCTCAATTCTGAAAACATTGAAAAGGGGCTAAGAGAAAATATTAAGCACATTTTTTTCATTATATTACATTATTCTGCTGGTTTGTAATCTATAACATCACTTCACATCATGGGTTCCCTTACATCAGGATTGTGGATATGAAACTGCTAGTTAGCCTTCTCGCCTGGGTTGTAAACCTGATACATTCCTGTGCTGTTATCCCGCATAACACCTTCAGTCGCTGAATTGAAACACCTTGTTAGTCTTTTATTATCTACGTTAGCCAGTTTTCTTCAAAATATTTACAATAACCACATGTAGTTGTTCTGTCCAGAGCAGTATGTGTTGTGTAACTGTGCTGTTTCCCTGGTTAATTTGAACATCACTCCAGCACAGCATTACCAGCCGAGCAAAGTGGCCAACCGTTCCAAGGCCCCAGACCCTCAGGGTTCCAGAAGGTTCCAGATCCACCGTAATTAGTTTGTGGTAATTTGATAAATTCACATTTGTTTGATATTGCTGTATGCACCGCTAAGGTCAGGCATTAAAGCCTGTGTTATAACCTAATCTAGTTTTAAGCCTTTACAATTCAAGTTTATATTGTATTTACCAGTGTGGCACCTGATTTTGATTTAGTTTTAGTCTCAGTATTTTGACAAAAATACTTTTAGTTGCATTTTAGTCAGTTATTGCTATTGCTATTTTTTACTTATTATTGTTTATTTTCATCTGATCTTGTTTTATGGAGCACTTTGGGCTGCATCTTTGTATGAAAGGTGCTATATAACTACAGTTATTATTATTACTATTTTATTATAGTTATTTTTAGACATTTTAGTTCATTTTAATAATTCCTTTCATTCATTTTTATGTAATTATTTTTAGTTTTCTATGTTGCCTAAGAATTCTGAGGCTATAGTCTGCTGTCACCATATCTGATTGTGTATAATTTCCATGGTAACAGTATACTGTTCTTGTCTACCGCGTGGCTAGCTGAAAAGATGTTTTTACCTGTTTTTACTGACTGTAATATAGCCCTATAGTGGGTTAATCTGGCCCTGCATCATTCACATCACAGGGTGTTTTGGTTAGATTTTATTTTCTATTTCATTGTTCTCTCCTCTCTTTTGTTCTTTCTCGCTGTGCTATAAAGTCCTGTGGATCCATTGTGTAGTGTTTACAGTGTTACATAAATAAGGTTGAGTTGAGATTGTATTTTAGACATGCTACCTTCTTGACTGGTCCATCTTTCCAACACTTGGGTCTGGTCTACCTCCTGGCTAGAATCCCATGGAATCTACTGTAGATATTCATAATATAAATATATATATAAGTTTTACTGCCATATTACTGACAAAAAGGACAAAATTATGCACTGACATTAGCAACATGCTATTCTTAGAGAGATTACACTGATGTAAGCTACTTCTCAAAAGGAACTCCATTACCCCTGGTCAAGTCTAAATGTAACAGCTTTAGTTTTTGATATCTATTCCTCCATTTAGAGTTCAATTAAAAGTTCAGCTAACTTTGTCTGTTCAATGCTTTCAGATGCCTGCTACAGAGTGACTGACTCTAAACTGCTTTAAGAAAAGTAATGAAATTCAAGATGTGCTTCTGCTTGTAGGGACTTAGCCTTGAGTGTTAAATAGCTTCAGCTGAAGGCAGTTGCAAGGACTCAAGGCTGCAGGTACCAGTGAGTGTATCCTTGAGCAATAGTCTGGTCTGAGAGAACATTTATCAATGTCTACTGCTTCTCCCTTTTCTCTTCTTTTGGCTTAAGGGAAGTTTGGTCTCCGTCCATTTGTTTATTTGTTTGTACATTCACTGTACGTACATGACGACACATTGTTCAGGTTTGGTGCAGACATTGCAAAGGGTCAATTCAAAGGGTCAAACAAACCCCCTTTAAATGTAGTGGTATCTCTTCATGCAGATTTTTAAATGTATTTGTTACCTGTTTCTAAGATTTCTGTCTCCAACCAAATACAACAGAGGTGAATGGAGTCTTGTTTGGAGAGATCAGCAATGAAAAATTATCTTCAATAAATGTAACAGCAATATTTTCTTCCAGAAGCAATAGGTGTTTTCGGACCAGATCAGTTAGAGGAGGTGTATGTTGATTTGTTGAACACATGAGCCAATGCAGCACCAGCAACCGGCATTTTTAAAAACCTGTGTAAAACGTTAGCCATGTAAACAACAGCTCATAACGGTGGCCTTAAAAAATGGAACAAAACACGGACAAACCAACCGACAGTTGTAGCTGTTGTTGTATGTTGCGCAGAAGTGACGTTGCTAAACCAAGCGGGGAATGGCTTACATCACTTCAGCGTTCTTATTGGCGGTGTGAAAGCAAACAGAAAAAAAGCGCTTGAAGTTATGTAGTTCTCGGGGGAGCTCCCCAATGGGCAGTTCCTCTCAGGGAGTCCCCAGAACAGTTTGGCCCAAAAACGCCTAATGTCCTTGTTACTACTTGGCACTACTTTCTTCGGAAGAAAAAGTCCCCATGAAATCTGTTAACAATGTTACTTTGTAATTTTGGCGAAGCAACCCTTTAAGCTGACGGACCACACATCACTAAATCGCAGGAGAGAATAATACAAGGAGTGAAACTTAATAAAAACTGAATGATAAAAACACAACATAATAAAGTATAATCGAACTGATAAATTTGCTCTTAAATTGTATCGATGTGAATGGTTTGATTAAAACAGATTTACTTTGATGCAGACGGAAGCAGCTTTTAGTAAAAACAGTCTTGATTTACTTATCCTTTGTATCATTTATCGCACATGTTCACTGATGCTCCCTGTACTTTGTAGAAACATTCATGGCTCCCAGACGATGTATCCTACTGACTTTGGCAATCTTCTGACTTTTTCTCTAGCACCACCAGCAGGTGGACATTTTTGGTTGTTATTGCAATGTCTCAACAACTATTGGATGGACTGCCGTAAAATTTGGTAGAGACATTTGTGGTTCCCAGAGGATGAATTGTAATAACTTTAATGCCCCGACCTTCCATCTAGCATCAGGTCAAAATTTCACTTAATCCTTACTTAATACTTTGCTTTATAACCAAGCACCTGCAAAACTAATGACATTCCTATCAGTCTCATCTGTACTTAGTGCTGGTTCATCTTAGCATGCCAACACACTGAATTAAGAGCTGCAAGTCACATTACTTGAGTCCACACCTCTGTTGCTGTCATTGCTCTCACTTTCAGTGTTACCACCAAAGGAAATGGTTCAGATAATCTGGATAACTTGTTGGCTTGTTTACAACCTGTCTGATCATCTGATGTGCTTGCATTTGTTGCTCCATACTGTGGTGAGTACAGTGTGATCAGAACTAATAGAAATGATGGCCAAAACAACAAAAACATGACCAAAGTTCCATTAAAAAGGAATGTTCCTATAAATCTGGATTAAAAGTGGTCCAAATCAGCAGTGAGCGAGTGTTCTGTTGACAAGGCGGTGACTTCACCAGTGTCAGATCTTTTGTCTCGCTCCACTCCTTGGCTTCTGTTGTAAGATCTGTTTGGTTTGGTACACATGCCATCTGCACTTCACTGGGTATTGAAGCTCACTTCTTTCAAGCAGTTATCGCTTGGTGTCGTTTTGGAGCCGCCGGCAAGTGAAGTAGCCAAGTCCAGCTTTCATCAGATGACTTCAAATACTTTGTGTTCACTTCTTCTGCTTTATTCTGGCTCTCTTCTCTTTTTCTGTTGGCGTGAGGTTCAGTTGCGACACCTCAGGAAGCCTTCAGCTGTTGGTGCTCAGCAGCAGTGTGTAGGGCAGTGGCTGAGCAGCTATGTTGGTCACACATGGATGTGTCCGCTTGATGGGGTTTATTGCCTTGAAAATGCCAAGGAACGTGTCACAGCTAACCTTTTGGGTAAATGCGTGTGTGTGTGTGTGTGTATGTGCGTTTCCCAGGAGCTTCCCACCAAACAACAAGCTTTCTTTACAGCTTACCTCAGGGAATTGAAGTCACACAGAGAGTAACAAAGGATATATATATATATATTAAGACTTTTTTTCATCTTACACATCTTCATTTTCTTGTGACATATTTAATCTGCACACACTCATCTATCTATCTTTGAATTACTTTTTAATCTATTTTGATTTTAAAAGTGACAAAAGAGGCCATTATGACAAACAAAAAGAATGCAGACATTAAGAGGAGTCAGGAGGCGCCCCTGTGACAAACACACACCCACAGGTACACACACACACGCAAACAGGAATTTTGTCATTTCTTATTGCATATGCTCCCAAGGCTGTTTGAGGTTGTTTGTAGTAGCGATGGATATGGAAATACCAGAGAAGGTTTGTTTAAAGAGCAGGAAAAAAAACTTTGAGTGGCTCTCCTCTGTGGCTTCTAGTGAAATGTACACGTGTGTTTGTGCTGTCCTTGAGGAGATTTTTATATGTAGGGGCGGAGTGGGAAATGATCGCACGCCAACACCATTAACCCACCTCTCAAAATGTGAAACTGTGATTTCCAAGGGTGTTTATGCAGAGTTTTAATGTGAGTATGCTCTTTTGCACTGTACGTTTTCTCTTGGTTATGTAGGGATCACTGATTTTGTCATCCGCCCCGTCATAGTATCTTCAGGACAACACAGAGCAGCCATTAACCAGACAAAACGACAACACTAAGAAAAGCTTTGGTTTGCCCATTCTGTGGAGCAGAGAGACAACCAAAGGCAGTGGGACTGGACATCCAACAAAATGGGCTGCATCTGTTGAATAGAACACCAAGCCCTTACAAGGATGTACATTTTCCAGATTTGTGGCATCAAATGTCTGGTCAGAGTCATAATCTTGTTGTCTAATTCTTTGATTAGATAGTTTGTGATTTAAATCAGGTGGTGGGGAATTGTATGTCTTTATGATACTGTGACAGTAGACACTCTCTTAAAGACACTAGGGCACCTCTAGACCAGGGGTTCTCAACCTTTTGTAATTTAAGGCCCATTTTTGATTGTTAAAACATTTCCGAGGACCACCTTCTCAAATAAATGAGAAAAAAAACATAACATCCTGGGTGTTTTGTGTTAAAGTATCTCTGGAGCTTCGATGGATTTAGCGCCTCATTTGACAGGATTTCAACACACTATGCTGTCATTCCAAATGTAATGTATTCAGGTACAGATATTTCCTCACCACACGCTTTGGAGCTTTTTCTGGCACAGGGTTGTTTACCATATCACTTTTTCGTTTCAAAAACCGATCCATTTTGTGTCACTGCATCCGAGGGAACATTAGCTAGCTAACAGTGGCAAAACACGTTGATGTTGATGATGTGTGGTGATTGGCTGGTGATATTCAAACTGAGCTGGTCACTGAAATTATGTATTTTTTATTTGACGTTTTTCATTTGTGTGAATTCTTAAGCACATTTGGATATAAAAATAACTATGTTTGTAAATTACCAAAAACATTTTTTTTTAAATATTAATCTCATCATTTGGCAAGACGTTCAAAATAGGTTCAAAGTTTAATCTTTTTTCACCGACTATTTGCAGACATTCAGTAAACGTTTACATTTAGACCATATTTCACCCAGTGAAAACAAGCTTTGTAAATTACCAAAAACATTTTTTTTATTTTAATCTCACCATTTGGCGGTACCACTGCCTCCATGGCCCACTAGATGGTGCTCTGAGGCCCACCATTGGGCCCACGACCCACTGGTTGAGAATGGTTGCTTTAGATGCTGCACAGTGCTGGACTTTCAGAGCTGTATGTGTGTAGACATTTAGCAGTTAAAAACTGATTGCTTTTCTCTTTTTAAACTTTTTGCTGTTTGAGGGCAGCAGAGACAAGTGAACACAACACTGACACATCATTACATTCTAAGTTCATATGGTGAGCTTGTTAGCAAACAGTTGCTTATTGACACATCCAGATATTAATTCAATTCAGTTTTATTTA